>JARHVA010000028.1:0-107500 GCA_037957365.1 Torreya grandis | reverse complement strand
TTACCATCATGTTTGATATGTATCATTGGCTTGAATTGGTAAGTTTGTCTTTTCTTACTTGAGGTTTACTTATTTGAGGTTTTTGGTCTTTAGTAGCCTTGTCTTTTTAGTTACCTAATTTACTCTTGTTTGACTTGGTCATTTGGTCTAACATAACACTTGTCACCTAGCTTGTCAAATTCCCAAGTACATCCCATTCAACATAACACTAGTTATCTTGGCTTTTCTTGCATTTTTTTTCTCCTTAATTTTATATTCTTGGGTTTGTTGAAATTAGTCTCTATACCTTACATAATCAAAACTAAAAACATAGCTGACAATCATTCCATGATAAAGGTAAGTCAAGGTATGCATGAGTTTCACTTTTTAGTTAGTTAATTTTTAGTTAGTTAACTTTTTTATCATTTACTTTTAGTTATTTTATGCTTTTTAAAATATTACAACTTTTTTTAGCATCAACATTGTGTATGTTCTTATGTTCTTTCTCAAATCACCATCCCCTATTACACCTTAGTGACACGTGATGAGATTAAAGTGGGGCATATGTATACACATAATATTTTTAACTTTTGTCAAATACTAACACTTTACATCTTACAGGGACCCATCGTGACTCAATCTCTCTGAGTGCATGCCTTAAGGGATACACCAAGAAAGGGGTGGGCAGACCTTTGGTGATTTATAATATTTTTGTCCCTTCTTGCCATATTATTACAAATCCAACTAGTTTCTAAATTTTTCCTAAGATATTTCTCCTCCCTTGCACATGTCTCTAGTCTTTTCCTCTTTATATCCTTTTTCTCCTTTCTTGGCACCCTTTTAACCTATTTAAAAAACTAGGTTGACCTAGTCAACCTATTGTAGTTTAGTGTCACTTTATCTCTTTAGGTTTGTTATCTTTCTGGCTAACCTAACATAGACTTAGGCATTTGCTCAAAAATGTGCTAAGTTGATCGGGTCGACCTAGCATAGCTAACATTCCAAAATTATTTTAGGGTGAGATAATCCTATATATACAAGGTCATTTTGGTCATTTTCATAATATGCAATCAAGAGTTATTATTCACTCATGATTCTTCAAAATATACTCTTCCACCATTTTACTTGAGGAGTCTTAGCTTAGGTTTCTTATTTGGAAAATCTAGTATTGTGGATAGGTCTTGGATGCTTTGGCCTAAAAATGTGATCCTTACAAACCACAACAACCTCTTACAAACCCTATTGGATAAGGGACAGATTAAATCATTATGGGTTCACATTTAGGTAAGTATATTCTAACATTATTCTCCTCTCTTTTAGTATATAGAAGTAACATAAGTGCTGGCTTGAATAATATTAATCTTCATATTCTATGTATTAGGGTGTTACTCATAGTTTGTTTTAAGTTCCCTATACATATTTGATTGCTTTTCAGCTAACCCCTCAAATTGTGCCACAAGCTTTGGTGTGAACTAGATTAGTTGAATTTTATTGTTATTAAAATAATTTACTCTCTTGTTTGTTAACCTAAGTTAAATATCAAATCATAGGACTCTTTTAGGTTTTTTGTGTGATTATGTTAGATTGTAAGCTTTATAACCCTTCCTCACATGATATATTATGACAAGTGATACAAGTGATCCCCTAATAGAATCTAGAATACCACCATATTGGTAATGTTCTAGCTTAAAAAATTTATACCCAATTGGAAGTGTAGGTGTGTTATATCTTATCCAATCTAGGATTAATTCATTTCCATCATGTAATTATGATTGCATATAAAATTTATCAATCAAGCTAAAAGAAAATATTTCTTCATGTGCCAATTTGATCCACCTCAACCTTCTATGGGTCCTTTTCTATTAGTAAATAATAAAAAACATATTATTAACAATGATGGTGTTACCAATTCATATGACACCATTCATAATGTTTAAGTTATCATTTGTATCCCTTATTTAGAACTAGTTCCTTCTCAACAGTATACTAATCTTCATTTCTCATCACCAAAAAACATTAATTTCCATAAGCCTTTGTCCTCAACTGAATTGCCTAAGTGTCTACCTAGGCCTCTTCCATGATAATTTGACCCTAATCAACATATGAAATCTTATTATGATCCTAACAAGTTTTTTTGGTTTCATGCTAGTTGGGATCACTCTCATGAGACTTGTAGACAACTCCACAATTTAGATATGGAATTTATTCTTGGACCAAATTTTGATCATGATTCCATTATTTTTAAGCATCAACAAGCTTATGAGAATGATCTTAAAGACTATAAATTGCATGACAAAACTCAAACCTTAAATCAAGCAAATGCTCATCTAGCTATTGACAAAGACCCTTTGCCTAATCATCAACCAATCCAAGAAATTCAAGATAAGCCCACTTTTTCCACCAATAATGTAAAAATCCTTGTTGAACCAACTTTTGAAGAGAATTTGGTTAGTATGGCCAATATGTGAAGAGTGGTGGCTTTCATCTATTCATAACCCATCTACACTCTATCTCCAACCCAAACATACCGTGTCATCCAAAATTGTTCTCTAACTCATTTAAATGAGTTGGGGAAAGAAGATATTATTTATTTTGATGATCCAATTTATGATTCTCCCTTGGATGACACATCCCATACTATTTCTACTTCTCTCCCATCATCTTCTAATACTAATGACAATCCACTGTCTACTAACACTTCTTCAAATCCTCAATATCAATCTAAGCCAACTACTTATTCATCATAAAATGATTTACAACCTTCTTCTCAACCTTCTCATTCTTATCATCATAAATTTCAATGCTCTTTGGATCTTCCTTATGAAGACCTTAATAATTATGCACAAATATCTAAAAATATCTTTATGGGTTATGATGAGTCAGATCCCATTATGGAACTCACTAATATTCCATCACAAATTCCTTTTCTTAACCTCATGAGGACATCTCCACATCATAGAAACTACCTCATGTAACTCTTATTTGAGATGAATGCCCCTCATCCTCCTCTAAAAGGATGGGAGGTCAATTTATCTGGATCTAAGGATACTATCTTATAACAATGTGAAGAGATGTTTATTAACATTGATGAAACCATAGATACTTCTCTTTATTAAAGATTTCTAATTGCATCTATGATTCCTGATGAGATTTTGCTTCATGCAAATGATCATCCATTATTTATTAGCATCTAAATTGGTGATATCCAAGTTAATCATGCTTTTATTGATGATGATTATAGCACCTATGTTGCTTCTCTTGATTTCATTAAGAATCTTGAAAATTTAGTGTAATCTCAATTCTACACACAACACTTGTCAAGGATATGATAAAAATAAAATGCCTCCCTTAGGGTATGTGTGGCTTCCCATTACCATCCCACTTGTCACTATTCATGTGAAGGTGATGATATTCAAATTTCCCCTTTCATATAACATCTTAATTAGTAGGGCATTGACTCATCGTATACGAGCTATTACATCTTCATCCTACCAATGCATTAAGTTTCCTCACAATGGAGCCATTTATAGGGTTCAAGGAGATATTAAACCTACAAATTTTGAAAAAATTCCAAGGTCATGGTGTTTTCAATATCCCTACTCTTGAGCCTTTGTCTAGTGTTCCATTACATGAGTTATAACATATAAATTTCCCTATTAACTCAAATAGAGGTTATAATGGGCATCCTGAACTCACTGGTAACATTCCTCCCAACCTTTTAGACTCTAATGATGATGATTTTGATGAGATGAATCTAAAGATCAAAACTTCCAATCTCTCATCTCATATCATCTCATAGCTTCTTGATTCTTTATAGCCTCATTATTGCAAGACTCTTTGTGATGACATTCTTGTAGTCTTCACAAATATTAGGCATTATATTCATCAATATTTATCTAATGACAAGGTCATCTTGACTTGTGTCATTGATCTTCATAATCTAGATTATGATGATGGATATTTTTTAGATGGTCCTTTTTTAGGTAGCCTTGTCTAGGCTTGTGATGCTAAGATTATTTGTTATCACTCCTCTTTACTTGAGTCTTTTCATGCATCTCATCATTTTCATTCATTTATAGTTCCTAATTCTTGTATTTTCCCCCTTTATTATAGGGTATAGATGGTTCTAACATCTCTAGTTTCTGAGGAGCCACTTAGGACTATGCTCTTGGATTATGCTATGACTAGACCTTATCACTTTGTTACACCTTGGGAAATCCTCTTTAGAACATCTATAGATCTTGACCCTCCTTTATTAGGGCCAACTATAGTTAAGCCCATCCCTTTTTCTACTATAATTGAACCTACTTCTTCTCTTACTATTTTTGAGCCTCTCCCTGCTTCTCTTCCTAGTTCTCCTCTTATTGAGCCTAGTTATACTCCATCATCATCACCCTCCCTTGGTGATGGTTTTATTTTGTTCCCTAAGATGGCTCTTTTTACCAAAAAATAGGTTGATGAGTCCTCTTGATATTCTTTTGATCTTATTTCACCTCCTTTAATGAGTGTTCCTAAAACTCCTCACAAATATACTTGTTGCTTCTATGGGATAGATAATCATTCTTCTACCCATTGTCATAAGCTACAATAATAGATTGATACCTAATGTCCTTCTTCCCCATCATCAAAAAAATTCATACTTCCCCTGAAGGTACTTTTTGAATACATGCCTAAGTATATAGAGGTATATTATCTATGGTACCTATGTGGCATGCACCACACTAATCACTGTTGCATTCTCCAACAACGTATCAAGGATCACCTTATATCCATTTTTAAACCTTCTTCCACTCCTTCGATAGGTCATTCTCATAATAAGGCTCTTTTTTATTCTCCCATGGTTCCACCTCCTATGGATCAATTGCCACATATGGTCCCTTCACCATCTTCTATGCCTCCACCCATGATTTCGTCACCTATAGACCTTCCGTCACCCATGGATCCTCCTCCACTAGTGATTCCTACATATCCAATAGATCCTTCTCCCACACATTATCTTGACCATATTTTACATAATTTATCTCCTTATAATGATCCATTGAGAATTATTAATTTTTCAGTTAAGGAGATAAAAAAATTATTTGCCCAATATTCATTAAAGATTGATGAAACCTTATCAGTAGTGTGTATTTAGCTTCATTGAGACTTATCCAATGTATTAGATAATGTATGTAGATAGATTTACTAGTGCTTATGAGCACATGCATGGTGATTTAACATTTTTATTTGGATTATACTTATGCTCCAATTATATTTTCATCTATTTGATCCTATCTTTTGACACTGTCAAATTCTTGCTTATCTTATATCATGATTCTTTTACTTATTATACTATTTTTTGCTTATATTGTCATTTATTATCACATATGATTGTATTTTATTTAACATTGTTATTTTACCTTATCATTTCTCTTTTTTCATTTGGATTTTTTCTCAAAAAAGATCTCCTTGTGTCTTTATGATTGACTACTTTCTTATCTCTATTTTTCATAGATAGTTGTCATGGTGACTTGGTTATACCTACCCTATTCCCCTTGGTTATTATATATTATTACCATGTGATCATTTATCAAGAAATATTTATCATTATTATTTCCTTTCACTTATCCTCCTTGGGATATCCTTTTTCCCTTCTTCATTTTTTACAAACTAAGCATATACATGATTGAGACTTGAGATCACATGCTAGTTTATTGTCAGGCCTAAGTGTCCTAGTTAATATTTTGTATTGGGTTAATTATATTATTTTATCCTTAGACTATAGCTCATTTGTATGTATCACTTCTATAGACACTTAAATATGGCCACTGATAACCTCCAACTAGGATTTTGACCAATTTCCACCAAAGTGCATAATTTGGCTTAAAAACACTAAAATGCATTAAATGAGTTGAAATTGATATATTAAAGTCCCTATTTTGGATAGAGTATCATTAAATGGGGAAATTAAATTTATGGGCCATCTAGATTTTATTAGTTCATTTTGAGTCAAAATACCAATTTTTCACCTAGGTGCTCTGGATTGCTTTTTTCTATCAAATCTCTTGCACAAGACACGTTCCTTTATTATTTGGTGTTGGTAACATCCTAAATATGATAATGGTTCCAACGCATTTGAAATCACATCCTAATTCCAATTCAGTCAAATTTTTTACCAATAACAAGGCATTCTAATCAATTTGAGTAATTTGTGCACAAAGTTCTTAATCATGCTTAAGAGCTAGTTAAACCAAGTTAGAGCCTAATTAAGAAATCCATGGAAACTTGTTGAATACTTGTTTTTAGAAATGAATATTGAATACTTGCATTATCAAGTGACCTCATTTCTTGGGAAAGACATACCTAAGCCATAAATGCAACAAATATTAGGATTCATGCCTCCCATGCCTCATCAATACCCTCCATGCCTCTTAATTGCTCTTTTATCCCAAATATTGATGAGCCTATTTATAAATTTTAATTTCATAATTGGATTAACCCTTATCCACACATCTCAATCTTGAGATGGATGGTTTAGGTTGATTCTAAGCAATCTCAAAAATATATAAATAGAGAGGCCATGAACATCATTTATAAGCTATTTTGGTGCAAAGTTATTATGCTAAAATATCTTCCAAAGTCTTGATAATTCAAAGTTATAATCCACAAATGATTCCAAAAGCTATTTCAATTAGTGTTACCATGCCAAATTGATTCCAAGGTAAGCCAAAGCCAAAGGTGCCAAGGAGAAGAGGAGATAGCCAAGCCTCCTTTTATGAAGACTTCACGAGCACAAGCCAAACAAGCCACTACTAGAAAATCATTTGAAGCATCCAAGGAAGGTGAAGGATTCTTATTTTTCCTTGCTTTTTAGCTATGTTTGTCATTTATTTTTGTTATTAAGCTCACCCTAGTAACTAGGCATGAAGATGTTAGTTTAGTGTGTTGTTTGTCAATTTTCTTTATTCATTTTGTTACTAACACAATACTAATCTCCTCTTCTTAGTCAAATTCGTAGTTCACAAATGGCACACCCACTGGGACCAAACACATCCCACATATGAAGAAGATTATTATGCAGCTTTAAAATCTTCATTTAGATAATTAAAACTTTTACAATTTCATTTTTGTAACTTTATTTTGCCATTTTTCTTTATCACAGGTTTACACAATAACCATCACTAGTTGAGAGAACCATCGATGGTCATTTTCAACCATTTTTTATTAAGTATAACCACCTCTAGTTAAAACCATCATTAGTCTACATAACCATCATCAGTTAGTAAAACTGTCATCAGTCTATATAAATGTCACCAGTTAGTGTAAACCATCATTGGTTACTATAACCGTCGATGGTCATTGTGTTTTTTTTACACAAACCTAAGAGCTTATTTTTATAAGTTGGTTGTTTCATCTTCAAAAGTGCTTCTAAGCTAAACATCTTGCTAACATTTTTTTTGTAGGTTTTACTTGAAAAATAATCAAAGCATGCTTAAATAGACCCTTTTAAAATTATTTTAGGGTGTTTTAAAATGAATCAAACTTTTCATTTTGGTGCTTAAAGGAAAATAATTTAGGGTGTTATTGTTTAAATCTTGTAGTTAGCTTTCAAAGTTACAAATTAAGACCAAGAGGTCAAAGGAACACCACCTAGTTTTTCAAATTAGTACTTAAAATTGAACTCACTTATCTATTTTTTTATATTCAATAGTTGTTTACTTGTTTTTTGATTGGAAAAGAGAAGGATGTCACCTGTATGTTCTTCCATTTGTCCACTTTAGGGAACCCTTGGAATCAAAAATGCCATCCTTATTAAAAAAATGCCTAGTCTAAGGCTTAGAAAGAATGTCATATAAAGCACTCCCCAAAAAATCATCAAAGTTTGGGTGACCTTAAAAATGACCCTAAAGTCTTTCTATTTGAAAGCTTGATAGTTTATTCAACCCCACATTGCCATACCCTTGTTAGGATTTGGACGATTATACTTAGTGTATTTTGGTCATTTTTGCTTGGTATGTTTTGAAACTAAAACTTTCTTGTTTTTTTTATTAACCATGTCCAAACCACTTTATTTATATGTCACTCTTTTGTCTAAAGAGATGTTATGCTGGTCATTTTACACTACACTTGTGCCTTAAATTTTTTTAAAACTTGTTTATGTGTGTGTCAATTTTAGTTGTAGAGGGTAGTGTTATGCTGCCCAAAATCATGTCAAACCATTTTGCCTTTGAGTCTTTGAAACATAACATTGATCATAACATTCGATCATGCTTACAACATTAGGCTACTCAATTTATTTCAAAACTTTTTTACCATTGTGTCAAAAACTATTTATTTCAAACCATGTCATGTATACCATTTGAACCTTATTTATGCACCATCATACTGTCCACTTTTGTCTAGCTTATTTAATCAAATCCTAGTTTTTAACAGTGATTTTTCAATTAACCTTGTCATGTTTGGATTCAAAAATTGATTGATTTCTATTTAGGCCTCAATTTCTGAGGATGATATATAGAACTTTCTCTTTTGGGTTGCATAACTTTGGTTAATTAATTATCCAAATTTGAAAACTATTGATGGTTTGTTTGTTCATTACCTATCATTATCATTGTTTGTGCCTTTATTTGGAAAAACATAGTCTTTATTCAAAGAGCCTTTTGTCTTATGCCTTATGACAATTGATCATATTTATGTTTGATTCTGTTTGCCAGGTTTATGTCAAAGTTGTTTCCAAACTTGTTAGATTAAATCAAATCACATGATACCTTTGTTTCATGTCTAGATTTTGATGCCATTTGGAAAAAAATCCTAGCATATGTCTATTTGTTCAAGCCTAGATTTTGACTCTGCATTTAGACAAAAGACCTAGCAACTCAACTTTTCACTTTCCTAATTTAGACCTTGTTTAGAACACTTTGACCTAGACTTTTAACATGTTGATTTTTATTCAGATGATTGACCTTTTATGCATATGAAATTTGACATTGTATATTTTATGTTAGACTATTTTATTCCAAGTCTTAACACAAATCATTTTAGAGATACAGATCTACTTTTAGACCATATTGGAGATACAGCTCCACCTCTTCAACCAAGTTAGACCAAGTTTTAACCATTTATCCTTTGGATAGTTTTTCAGAGTTTGTATAACTCAAAGCCTTTTTGTTTTGAATCTTTCATCATTTACATGGATATGTATAGCTACACTAATGGTGGAGTCATATACAATCCAAATTATGATAGAATAGCCACATAAAACCCCACTAGGAACCCCTATAGAGATATTTTCTAACGAGTTTTATTATTCTCCCTATAATACTCCATATGGGGAACATAATCAAAATCCAAAAAATCCAAATCAAGACCTTGATTGGCATGAAGAGGCTTATGAGGAGGACTTTACAGACCAAACTATAGATAATTTTGTTTGGGATATGGATCCATACCATCTTTGCAATAATTAGTACATGGAACATAGTAAAGAACCAGCTTATGAGCCAACTCACGACTAGGATGGTATGGTATATGAGGAAGAATTGGATGCTTGGATTGTGTAATAAATCAAGTTCTATGCCATATTTTTGTTATTTGATCATTGACTACCCCTAACCCTCCTTTGGATTATATGAGTTATCAAGATATACAATATCCAATCAATACCATTACCATTCCTAAACCTCATCCTTTGGTTTGTGTGAGAAATTAGGTTCCAATATGCCAAACCATTTTTATATTAGGACCTCATCATTTGGCTTATGTGAGAAATCAATCTCCACAATTCCCCTTCATCATTCTAGGACCTATTATTTTGGCTTGTGTAGGTAATCAAGCCCCAAAATGCCCTATCATTACCATTTTATGACTTCATCCTTTAGCTCATGTGAGAAATAATGTTCTTTAATGCCCTAACCTTATCTAATCACAAGCCATTCCTCATCTAGAACCAATCCCATGCAAACTTCAACTGATCTAATCATTCAAAGACCAAGCTATGTTCAAAACTAGTATTTTCCAACTCATTGGAAACCAAGGCCAAGAGAACCAACCAATCCAATATGTTTTTATTAAACCAACAACTTATGATAAGTCAACCTATGATGAATCACCTATTGATCCTATACTAGTTATCGAGGAGTCTCACTCTGATGAGCTAATCTTTACTGAATCACTTCTTAATGATTATAACTACCTTTAGGTAAATCATTACCTTTACCATGTGCCTATTTTTCAAGAGCCTCTTATTGACAATCTAGTCTTTAAAGAGTTGTCGCTTGACATTTTTCCCATAGTAGAGGAGTCCCACTCTAACAAACTAGTTTTTTTGGAGCCCATTACGCCATCGTAGGTTGTTACTTGTCTAAAACCAAATATTCAACAAGACATCATTGTAACAAAGTACCCATCAGAAGAAGAATCAGATTTAGAGTTAGGTTCTACTCTTATATTGACATCAAATTTAGCATTACAATCATAATCAACATTAGTCTCAACATCAGATTTAGAGTCCCTTGAGTCAGAATCAAATTTAGAAGAATAATATTTTATGGCTATTACAACATTAGTTACGCATGCCTCATAGATCAATTTGAATACATTTGAAATCCTTATATAGTTTTTGAGGATGATTAATTTAACATTGAAATAATTTATCCTAATATCTTATACAAGGATTGTAATGCCAACACCCATTCCATTACCATTCCACATGCCATTACCATCAACCAAGATAGCCATATTATTAACATCGTATCTCCCATAAGTGTCGATTGGGATCAATAGAATCACACTTTATTTAAATACATCCATGGTGACATAGTAGCTAAATAATAGCAAGAAGGCCAAGACCACATTCATGAAGTAGAATAACACTCTCCTAGTGAAACCTTTTCAAAGGCACTAAGATACAATCAATGTTCTAACTCAACATATTTTAGTGAATTTTTTTAAAAATCACTATAATAAAATTAAATTCAAAAGCCAGCGTTCATTATTGAAACCTTCTCAAAGGTGATATAGGACAATCAAGACAACTTCATTGGTGAAAACCTCATTGATGCACTAATAGTTGAGCACAAAATTTCTTCACTGCTTGATGAAGACAAAATCAAAGATTAAATAAAAATAACTTCTTATCTACTACTTAATTAGATGGTAGCTACTCTCAAGCTCAAACAATAGAAAAATTTGATGGTCCTATCGATAAAACAAGTATTCAACCCCACCACAACAAAAAATATGTCAAATCTAGCATCAACAACATTACGTGTGATTAAAAGTCCTGATCTTCATTTGTTCTCCCACCATTATACATTCCATTATTATCTATCATTCAATTTTACAATCAAACCTACCATCCATTATTTTTCCTTATTTACCATCCATGGTCACACTTTCCTTTATAGAGGCTACAAAGATACCTTGTCTCGCTGTTTGAAGGAATCAAAATCAATGACTAATGAAGATCACAACAACATTCTCAAAATCACATTCTGTAGGTATTTCTTGATGGAGTAGTTATTTAGATGAGGTGTGGGCTAGAAATTAACATGATCAAGTATTTTATTTGTATCATTTGTTGATTAGGACGTGCATCTCCCCATTAATAGGAATAAAATAATCAAAAACTACATCAAGGCCAAAAACATGTACCATACCATTTCACATTGCCATGCCATTGCCATTATTACATATCCATTTTCCATTGTCACATATTCCTACTATTCACCATTTCACTTGGGGGCAAACCCTCTTACCATTTTATACATCCTATCATTCCATTCCTATCTAGATCAAATCCTATTTTTAGTCATCCTACCCAATCCTATTTTGATCTTGGTTCCTTTGGTTCTTCTCACACTTTTTGCAAGAGGATTATAATAAATTTTCAATAATAAATAAAGTACATGTTTAAATGACAGTCTATAAAAATAGTGTGATAGTTGATCTAGCAAGATATCTTTCATTTTCCATCTTGTATCAAGCTTGTTTATGTGAGCCTAATTATAACTACCTATGGGCAAATTAGTGTTTCATTAGTCTTGCTACTAATTATAAATACCTATGGGAAAATTAGTATCATTGACCTATGTTGTTGTATCTTAGTTATAACCAAATAGAGGAAAACTAAGGGAAACACTTGTTTATCATGCGTTAATACATCACCTTATCATTACTATTTTCATTTGACTATCTATTTGTTAGATTTGAGAACTTGTTGGGACCTAGTTGGTTTTTCCCTACCTTTTGTGTAGATGGAATTACTATGACTTGAGGTCATTTTAGGACTATGTGGGTCATTCTCAATTGATGTTGAGGTCACCTTAGTCCCCCTTTCCATATGCTCTCATTGTTTCATGAGCAACCTAAGCCAAAAACACTCACCATTTTGTGAGCAGGTATCTTGTCATTCTCTAACGAGTTAAGATACCTCAAAATGCTAAAAACATTTGTAATATTTCAAAATCCAAATTTTTTTATCCTATCTAGGCCTAGTCAGTTATCCTCAATCCACATTACTAGGGCATGGTCATTTTTAGGATGCTTTATTTTTCTTTTATTTTCAAACTTTCTATTTGTTTGTTTATTTTAGGTTATTTGTTTATTTTTTTGTTTGTTTGTTTGTTTGTTTGCTCACTTACATGTTTATAAGCTTCTAGCACTACTACCTTGACTCAATCTATATGTGTTCATTGGGTGATTCCTTGAGCACATTATTCTTTAGTCAATCCATATTCATGCATCAAAATTATCATCATGGTTTTTATCATTAGTGTATTATTTTTTAGTGTTTATTAGATCGGGAGTCAGTCCTTATGCATATTTTGGCCAAGTCTTCATGGTGTTCTATCATGAATGCTACAACAAAAATTATCTTTAAAAAGGTCTACAATCAATAGAGCCATAGAAGTTTCTCCTTGGCACCTTGGCAAATCCTTCTATCCCACCCTTGATCAAATCAACCCATTAACCATTATAGTTGTATCATTTATAATCAGGATGAGCATCTCCTTGTTGGTACATAAAACTAAATCATTCACACTGATCAATCTTATTCTTCTATTCATCTATTTCATCACTTTACACCCACACATATTTAATCTATATTCTAGGTTGTATCCTTGAGTTATGCTTGCTAATCAACCCTAATTGTGGCACAATCATCTTTAGCCAATCTACATCCTCTTAATGATTATAACTACATGTGGGCAAATCATTATTTTCACTTTTAATATTGATTATAACTAACTTTGGGAAAATCAATATCTTTTTCACATCAATGCATGAAAGCATTTTCTCATTTGGATTAATCTCAACTACAGGTTAATTCCACATTTCTTCTTGTTTCTTTTCTAGGGACCACCCATCAACAAATGTGATGGCCACTCCCTTGAGGGGGCATCATCCTAGGCTTCCCAAACACCATTTGGAACTTTGTTCTTCAACCATCATCTTCTTTTTGGAATATAGGACTTTTCCCATTATTTGAGAAGATATTTCTTTGCATATGTTTTACAACATCTTCCCAAACAAGGGAAAACTATAGACACCTAAATCTGGCCATCGATAACCTCTAACTAGGCTTTGGACCAATTTCCACCCAAGTGCACAATTTGGCTTAAAAACACTAAAATTCATTAAATGATTTGAAATTGATATATTCAAGTGCCAATTTTGGACAAAGTATCATTAAATGGGGCAATGAAATTTATGGGCCAACTAATTTTGATCAGATCATTTCGAGTCAAAATACTAATTTTATACTTGGGTGCTTTGGATTATTTTTTTCAATCAAATTTATTGTAAAATACATGTGCCTTTATTATTTGGTGTTGGTAACATCCTAAATAGGATAACAGTTCCAAGTCATTTGACATTGCATCCTCATTCCAATACAATCAAATTTTGGACCAATAACAAGGCATTTTGATCAATTTGAGTAATTTGTGCACAAAGTGTTTAATCATGCTTAAGAGCTAGTTAAACCAAGTTAGAGCCTAATTAATAATTCCATGGAAACTTGTTGAAACTTATTTTTAGAAATGAATATTGAATATATACATCATTAGGTGACCTTATTTCTTAGAAAAGACACTCCTAAGCCATAAATGCCACAAATACCAGGATTCATGACTCCCATGCCTCATAAATGCCCTCTATGCATTTTAATTACTCCTCTATCCCAAATATTGATGATCCTATTGTAGACACCTAAATTTGGCCACCAATAACCTCCAAACATGATTGATTAATTTCACCCAAAATGCATAGTTTGGCCTAAAAACACTAAAACATGGTAAATGACGTGAAATTGACATATTTAAGTGCCAGTTTTATTCAAGGAATCCCTAAATGGGGCAATGCAATTTATGGGCCAGCTAACTTTGATCAGATCATTTTAAGTCAAAATGCTAATTTTGCACCTAGGTGCTCTAGATTACTCTTTTCTATCAAATCTCTTACATGAGACATGTTTTTTTGTTATTTGATATTGGTAACATCCTAAATGGTAATACGATTCCAATGCATCTTACATCACCTTTCAATTCTAATATAGTCTAGTTTTGGACCAATAATAAGGCATTCTAATCAATTTGAGTATTTTGTGCACAAAGTGCTTAATCATGCTTAAGAGTTAATTAATCCAAATCAAGGCATAATTAATAATTTCATGGAAACTTATTGAAAACTTATTTTTGGAAATGAATATTGAATATCTGCATCATCAGGTGACCTCATTTCTTGGGAAGACATCCCTAGGCCACCAATGCCACAAATATTAGGATTCATTCCCTCCATGCCTCATCAATGCCTTCCATGATGCCCTCCATGCTTCTTAATTGCCCCTTCTTCCAATGTCATGATGAGGATAATTAAAAAATTAATTCTAAAAATTAAATTAATCCTCAACCACACATCTCAATCTTAGGATGGATGGTTCATGTTGATTTTAGACATTCTCAAAAATCTATAAATAGGAGGCCTTCCTACATCATTTCCAAGCTATTTTGGTGCAAATTTATTATGGTTGAATATCTTCAAAGACTTGAGAATAAAAATTTATAACGCATGATTGGTTCTAAAAGCTTCATGAAACTAGTGTTACCATGCTAAATTGATTCCAAGCCAAGCCAAGCCATAAGTCAAATGTGCCAAGAAGATATGGAGGTAGTCAAGCTTCCATTGCCAAGGACTTCATAAGCACAAGTCAATAAAGCCACTACTACAAAGGCATTTGGAGCATCCAAAGAAGGTGAAGGAATTCTTGTGTTTTATTCATTACTTTTTAGTTGTGTTTGTCATTTTTTTTGGTTAACTAAGCTCTCCCTAGTGTCTAGTCCTATAGATGTCATGATATTAGTGTGTTTATTTCGTTTTGGAACTAACACCATACTAACCATCCTCTCTTGAGTCAAATGCATAGATCACACCTATTTATCAATTTTAATTGCATAATTGGATTAATCCTTAGCCACACATCTCAATATTGAGATGGATGGTTTATGTTGATTATGAGAAATCTCAAAAATATATAAATAGAGAGGCCATGAACATCATTTCTAAGCTATTTTGGTGCAAAGTTATTATGCTAAAATATCTTCAAAAGTATTGATAATGCAAAGTTATAATGCAAAAATGATTCTAAAAGATATTTTAATTAGTGTTACCATGCCAAATTTACTCTAAGCCAAGCCAAAGCCAAAGGTACAAAGGATAAGTGGAGATAGCCAAGCCTCCTTTGATGAAGACTTCATGAGCACAAGCCGAGAAAATCACTACTATAAAAACATTTGAAGCATCCAATGAAGGTGAAAGATTATTATTTTTCCTTACTTTTTAGTTGTGTTTGTCATTTATTTTTGTTATTAAGCTCACCCTAGTAACTAGGCTTGAAGGTGTTAGTTTAGTGCATTGTTTGTTAATTTAATCTATTCATTTTGTCACTAACATAGTACTAGTCTCCTCTTCTTAGTCAAATTCCTAGTTTACAACTTCATCTCTCATGATTGGTCATTCCAAATCCATATGGAGGAGGATTCGTATAAAAAATTAAAAATAAAGTTAAAATCCAAATTATTTAAACAAAAGGCAATGATATCCAAATTCAAAAATATTGAATATTCTTAAAATTCAAATCACACTAAAAGACATGATTCAAATCACATCTCCTTCATCTAGTCAAATCTCAAACTCCACAATTGGCCTCATGATAAAGCCAAAGTTTTTTGGAGTGTGGTAGTCCAATAGATTATAAGATGATAATAAACAAATCTTTTAGTGCTACTTACTTTCTCATGCAAGTACCCAATCTTCACAGTAGATGGACAGTTCTGTAAGGGGCCCTAATGAGTGGGGGACATGTTGTGGGAAGGTAGGTCAATTTTACTTTTCCTTGAACCAATCTACCTTCATGAGTTGATCTTAGTATCACACTTATTTTTATACAAATCTTTGTGTCTATATCAAGTGGGTTTCCTTTGTACATAGATGACCACTAGTCACTTAGTGTCTTTTTATGTTATTAATATGCCTCTTGCCTCCTAAGGTCTTCTCATAAGATGCCTATGTCTTTCTTCTTACATTTTCTTTTTCATTACTTTTCCTTCATATTTCCTCTTTGTAAATATTGTTTGTACTGATCACTCCCCATGGGATTTCATTTATGAGTTGCTTTGTAAGACCGCGGATAGGACCTAACATCCCTTATAAATTACCACCTTTTCCATCCCATTGCCCACATCCTTGATTTACCATATCCATTTTGACCTACCAATGTTGTTTTGGCATCCCTCATGGATTTCTATTTTTTGAGTTCCTTTATAAGACCATGGATAGGACCCAACATTTTTAAAAAATAAACATCTTTTATACTACAATATCCTTATGTTTACCAATATTTATTTGGTACCCCTTAGGTTTTTCTTTTGCAAGTTGTTGTGTAAGACCATGGATAAGACCCGACCCTCTTTAAATTTTTTTCCAATAATCAAGTCACCATCCAAAATTACATGTGTCAAATTTGAGATAAGATTCAATTGATTATGAGGTTACACATCATTGACATGTTTCCCAGATTGAATTAGTATGTTTTATGCTTACTTCATTTTTCCTTCACCTTTTATCTTCTTACTTTCTAAGTGCATGTAGGATTACAACCATTTCTTGAATTTTTCATACTTCCCAGCTTGAATTAGTATGATAAATTTAAGACCAATTTTTTTCCAATTTTTTTTTTTATTTTATATTTTCCATCATGATATAATATAATTTATTGACTTAATTTGATTTTTTTTATTACCATTTGTACCCTTTTGCATACCTTTCATTTTATTACATCGTGTTCATACTTCCTAATGTAATATTTAGTATGATTTTACTTGTTTTAATTTGATGAAAAAATCTTTTACATTGATTTAAAAACAAATCCCCTTTTACCATTTTTTTTCCATTTCTTGGTTCTTTATATTTAGTAATTTCTTGTTATTACAGATTTCCTAACTTGAACTAGTGTGTAGTGCATTTTTGATTTATTATATTTTTCCATGTCTTTTCACCTATTTATTTTTAACCGTGCATGTGTCCTACATAATTCTAGAAAAGAAACCACATCACATATATTTCCTATAGCATATATAACAAAGCTAAATACATGTGCTAGAAAGAAGCATATCCAAAGCATCCATAAACATAACCATGATAAAGACAACATACACAACCAACACCAATAATCCAAAATGATCCATCATACACACACATACACACCATGAGTTTGATACAACATATAAAACCATATACAATGTGCCATCGCTAAGGTTGGGCTCGATCCTATCTATCATGTGGCCTAGCCACATTGCTTGTCAAGGCCTCAATTTGAATCCTCTAAATGATGCACTATAATGAGGTATTCTAAGATCTCAATCCCTCTACCTATCCATATAGGCATGTTATATACACCTATGCTTACACCAACTCAACTTGGGTCACTATATGTGGCTGCGTTAGCTGAGTCTACATTATCATATATGACTATGTCATTTGTGTTAATATATCTAGATGTGTAGCTCTTTCATTTGTTAGGGACTGCCAACCTTGCCTCTTGCCTGTACCTATCTCTACTAGTGGTTTCATCCTCTCTCTATGGTTTTATCTATCTTTCTACCTTACCAACTAATCTGAACCATCTTGCCTAAGCTATGGTAGATGGTATACTTAGATCCTTGAGTGTTAAGGGGTTGTATGGCTATAAAGTCTCATCTAGCACATCATGGAGTTCTCCCCTCACAAGAGGCTTCCATCTCTCCTCATCATCAAGTATGCCTACAAAATCACACAAGATGGATATTAGATCACTATCATATCTCATAATATCTATCTATTTATCTCTATTTTCAAATCAAAACTTAAAAAACAATTCAAACATCTTTATACCTATATGTGTCTTAGCTCCTATGGTCTCACCATCTGCATAATGCCTAATATGGTTTCCCCATCTATGCATCTTCCTAGTATTTCCTCTATAGGTCACCTCTTTAGCTTGAACCTAGCTATCATGTTTCATGTCTATCTCATCCTCCATCTAAGTGGTCTCTTTATCATCTCCTCTAGCTCATCTATGGGTTCATCCAAGATGTCTATAGTTTATACTCTCTCCTATCTCCATCACTAATGTGTCCTTGGTGGCCACTTCTCATCTTGCTATGGGGTTGGTAATGGTACATTTGGTATCTCTATCTCCTCTACCTCCTCCTCTACTCTTCATCATGATCGACTAGTCCATGGTCACTCTCAATGTGGCCTTAGTGTCAGCCTCATTATCAATGGTTTGAGTCCTCTCTTCCCCTATGGCTCCCTCACATGTCAAGCCCACTAATTAGGAATCAATATCGACATCACTAGATGAGGTATGCCCATATATATTGGTACTCATGCCACTAGATGTGGCTCTTTCCACCATGTATAATGTTTGACCACCTCTCTCCTCTCTAGTGTTGGTGCAACTATGTGCCAACTCACCCATGTAGCTATTATGTGCCCATATGGATGCCACACTATGTCTGTATGTCTCACAAATTTTATAACTAGAATGTGGGGCTTATCCCATGCTACCTAGTACACTCTCCATCTTCAAACTTGAAGTGACCCATCATCAATTTCATGGGGCAATCCAACTGGTTGATACATGGGAAATCTCTCATATATCTAAGCTATCAATAGTATGATTAGTCTCATAGTATTCTACCCTTTGATTAGCATCTAGAATAGATATTATATGAGATAGACCTAGATGATAAAGCCTAGATCATATAACACTCACTCCTCCAACATCATCCTACTCACATCTACCACATACAATGGTACCTTACCATCTGACTTATGATAGAGCACCCATTATGTCACAAGGCCTTTCATCACTTTTTAGAGGTCTAGAATTTTTGATATATACACATTGCCCATACTAAATCTCCATCCTCTTAATATCATATATAAGCCTATAACCTACATGGCTAAGGCTCTCCTCTCATCCAAGTTGTCTAGTATCCCTATGGTCATCGATGCTCCTACTATGAGCATCCTAAGGATGGCATGGACATCCTCTAGTGTGATGGCCACCTTTATCACATCCCCATCCACCTCCCATCTAAAGGTGTTAGTCATACATTCCTAGCATCCCAAGAACATGAATAATAGGTTAGCATTGAGGGGGATCCTACCCATATCATATATGCCTCCTAGACCTATGGCTATTAGTCTAGTTTGATCTCTATTTAAAAATATATCTAGTAAATCCAACCAAGACACATCCACCAACCTCCAAAATCTCAATCATCTCTACAACCATGAAATAACAAACTATGTATTAGTTCCTCTATATCATGTATAATCATAATAAATTTTTTATACATTATTTTTACATTTTAATAAAAAAACAAGCCTAATTAATTTTACCTTATCCATTTTATTCATTATTTCTAGCCTATTCAGTCCATCATGCCCTCCTTTGGTCATTTAAGGCTATTATATCCCTCTTTCATATTTTTGCATGCTCTTTTGTGCTTATTTTGGTTCCCTACTTAACCTAGTTTGATTAAAATTTCCCTATTTGACTTCAAATTCCAACTCAACCCTCTTATCTTATCTTCCCTGGTGTTGAGTTTTCATTATAGCCCTTACAGACTAGCTAAAAAATCTATTCTATATTATTAGACTGTAGATTATACTAGGTCAAACTTATAGATTCTACCCTATTTTAACATACTAGGTTGACCTAGTTGACCTAGTATATTATGTGTGTTGACCCAGTACATGTTTCTTAAAATGTGTATATTTCGCATTTTATTCCTAATCCCTTCAAACCCATTTCCCATATTCTTATTTACTACCCTTATAATATAATTTTGTTTAATTTTTACATGTATAACTTCTTAAAATCAAATTTTATAAAAAATTCACTTAATTCAATATAAATTTTGAAAAACTAGTTTGAGGTCCATAGTTGCATACCTGTAGTGCACCTATTTCCACCTCTAGGTGTCCTCCTCATCTAGTATATCATAATATTGCCATCATATGCTTATTTGGTCTTATATCTCTTTTTTCTCCTTCATAATTCAAAATAACAAAATGAATTCTCTTTTTTGTTGGCCTAGATTCTAATGCAAACAATGAAGAAATTACATTGTAAAAGCAAATATTTGACAAAACTAAAATATTGTATTATTTTGAATCATTTTTAAAATGAAGAGTAAAATATTTATAATATTTTATGGTGGTTATAGTTTACAACTAACCCATGAATCAAATTTTATTTAAAACAAAGTAAACACTAATTATTAACTAACTAAATATTAATCTAAGAACATATAATAAACTAACTTTGGATCATTAAGTGACCCAAAAAAATCCTCCTTGATCCAAATGGGTGTAGAAATACTAGAACAAAGAATTGTGAGTCTTTCAAGTAGACTCTATCACAACTACAATTGGCACACTATTCATCTTGGATTGATCACAACCTAATCATCCCCATACTGCAGTAAAACATGGTCATGCACTATCCAACTACATCAATCCTCACACATAATCCATCTAACAAGTGACTTCCCCCTATACTATGTATGGCACATCTCAAAATGATTCCCAACAATTGCCAACATCTCCCTTAGGTCTTTTCTCAACACTAACAATGCTAGTAACACAATGTTAACTCGTACCACAAATCACCGACAACTAATCAAAAGCCAATATGTAATATCTTCTTCCCCAATCAGGAGAGAGGTGAAAAGTCATGAAATGAATAATCCAAGTACAAATCAATGAAATACTCCACATCAAAGATCATAGAAACATTACATCTATGAAATCAAAGTACATCAGCCAAAAAGTGCTACTACATCAAATCCCAATCTTGAGCCTAGAATCTTGTATAATATGGGGTAGTCACTATCTCAATATATATAGTCATAAACTATGGAGAAATAAAATTCACAGTCATCCCATCCATTAGAATAATATCTAGAAGAAGGCCTAGAGTGATTGGAGTGACCAACAATGTTTGCTTCTACTTTCTATTGATGTCAAGACGACATCCTTTTAGAGGGGTATTCTATAGAGATATGTCTTATGCCACCATAATTTTATCATATTCTCTCACATCCATTAGAACTAAAGGAAGAATAGACACATGAAGAAGAATTCATGTGCTTGTGTTTGTGTCCAGGTGAAGTTTTTTGGTGATGCTCATGCTTTAGATAACCAAAATGATGTCTATATTTTGAAGAGATTGAATGATCTCTACATCTAGAATGATGCTTATGCCTAAAGGTGTGCTTGTGAGAGTGTTTCTATTTCTATTTATAAATGTTTTTTGAAGAATGTTTCTTGTTGGTCTCATATAATAGATTTCCTATTTTTGTAAAGTATGCATCCTCAATAGGTTTTTCTTTCTTCTTTGAAAATTATCGCTGATGTTGAGTGAGCAACTCACAAATTGAATAAAAATTAAATTTGTTAAGCTTATTACTAAGTTGTAACATCTCTAAAAAGTTCCTGTAGCTAGGATTAAGACCATTAAAAACAATGGAAATGAGCATTTCATCATCAATTTTTTTGCCAGTAGTGTCATATTCTTGTTTTAAATTCTTAAGGTGTGACACATTCTGAAACATCTTCATCATCAGTGAGTTTAGTGTTAAGCAACTACATAAGGAGATCAATTTTATTATAAGTAGGTTGTTTATCATACAAGTCTTTTAGAGATTTCCATGCATTCCATTCTTCAAATTTGATAGCTTCTATATGAATTATGATTTGTGCACTGCAAGTGGATTTTAACAATACAAGAGCTTGCCTGTGATGCTTGTGAAATTCTACAAGTTTTGTGGCTTCAGTGGGCAATGTTGGTTATTTCTCAACAATGTCCCATAATTCATTGAAGATTAATGTGTTTTCCATGTTCATTGACCATTCTTCATAACTATTAGGAGTTAGGCATCTAGTGTCAAAAATGAGGCTCATAATTTTATCCATGATGTAAAAAAGTAAGGAATGCTATCGAGGTTTTCTATTTACCTTTGAAATAGCTTTCATGTTACAAATGATCTTAGGAATTGTAATGGACTTGCATTTTGAAGGTTTCAATTGTGACCAAAAATGCACCTTGATACATCATTAGGGATACATTTATTGCAAAAATCATACAAAAAAGCTTCAAAACATAAATTTGATCATTCTATTGTATCCAAAATGTAAAAAACCATGAAGATCACTTGGTCAGATGACCACCTTCTCAAAATAAAATTAGTGTCACAAAAAATTATGAATTACACTCTTATGTCTCTGGATGAATCAAAAATATTCTCAAAAGAGAATATTTCTCCAAAAGATTCTCTAAAAAGAATATTCTTTCAAAAAAAAGGATTTGAACCCTTGACGTCCCCTTTTCAAACCACTTCACAAAATTAAGGTATCCAAGTGATCTATGAGCATTTATAAGTTTACAAAGATAAAAATTTATATATTAATTTGATGTTTTTTCTCTAGTACAATAAAAAATAAATTACTTGGGTGAGAAAAATTAATTTTTCCCATGAAATTAATTTTTCAAATAAAACCTAAATCTTTCCAAAGCTTTTGTAGGACCCACCAAATCCTTATTTTGATCAAACTATATTAAAAACTTTATAAAAATGAAATATTTTTATTTTCCATAGTTTTTCAATGCCTCCCTAAGGAACTCCAATGCCATGGCTAATTTGGACAATCTTAAAAACCTTTTGGTACTCCTTTAGGCCATAAAAAATCCATACAAGATTGAATCTTTTATTATTTGGCAGTGTTTAAGACTGACAGGAGAGATTTTAGTTGTCTAAAACTAATTTTAGATGATGCAATATGTTGTAAGGCCATACTACTACAATTTTGGGTTGTAATATTCCATTTTATAGCTTAAAAAACTCTCAGATGCTTTTGGTGTTGGAATTTGATCTTCAAGAACTCAAAATCAAATCAAATGCTGAGTAAATCAATTACTAGAGAAATGGAGGCCATTTTATTCAATCATAGATATGTCCAGCATGAAAAATCCATACAAATTCATATGTGGGCCATATATCAACAATTTTCATCTTAAAAAACTCTTATATGTCTTGTTTAACTGACAAATGATTTTCAAATGCTCATAAACATACTAAAAACTCAGTAGACGGATTAAGGGAAGTTTGGATCCATTTTCACATTTCTCAAATACTTATAGGTTCAAAAAAAGCCATACAAATGGCCTTTTCATAGATTTTAGGGTTTAAAAAACAACTCTAAATCACTTTGTGGCTTAAAAAGAATCTTGAATGCTTAATTTGGAGTCTGGGAGCAATAACAGGGAGCATGCCATACAAAACCAGACACAAGCTATTTCTCAAAGTTTTCTCAAAATTTAGAAATATTTAATGTAAAATTATTTGAAAAATTAAAATATTTGACTAATTTTTCAAAAATTTCAATATTAGACACAAAATTAATAATGACATACCATATACCATCCATGCAAATCTTCCATGTGAATCAACTTTTCACCTCACTTTCTCTCGAATTCACCATGCTCTGATACAACTATTGGCCAAAATTCCAATGCAAAAAATGAATAAATTACATTGTAAAAGCAAATATTTGACAAAACTAAAATATTGTATTATTTTGAATCATTTTTACAATGAAGAGTAAAAGATTTATAATCTTTTATGGTGGTTATGGTTTACAACTAACCCGTGAACCAAATTTTATTTAAAATAAAGTAAACACTAATTATTAACTAACTAAATATTAATATAACAACATAAAATAAACAAAATTTGGATAATTAAATGACCTAACATTTTTTCCTATTTAAAACACTTTTCAACAATTCATTTCTTTCATTTATTTTCAGACAGATTCCTTGGTTTGCATCTATCTTTGTTTCTACTCATCCATTTTGAAAAACATAAAATGCATTAGATTCATGATGACGTAGAGATTATTTTACAATATAATATGTATATCTTCCAAAAATTGTTATTTTGGCTATTTTTTCACTAACTTCTATAAGTTCACCTAGTGTGTTATATATTGGATACCTTCATTTCTCTTGCAACATACTTCTTTATCTATGACACTAAGGTAAGTTAAAGGTATGTGTTTTTAAATTTAGTCCTTTTATGTGTCCTATTTTTTAATTATTTCACTTTACTTAGCATTGTGTGTTATCATGTTCTATTCTGAAGCACCATCCCATGTTACACTTATGTGACACGTGATGAGCTTCAGATGGGGCATATGTATACACATAATATTTTCAAACTTTTATCACTTACTGACACTTTGTATCTTGCAAGAACCCATTAAGTCTCAATCTCTCTAAGTGCATTCCTTAAGAGATGCATTGAGAATGGGTGGGTAGACCATTGGTGATTTTTAAGATTGTTGTTCATTTTACCACTTGCCATCTACACACTTGTCTCCTAAAACCATTGAACCTAGGCTTATTCTTCCTAGTTATATCCATTCCAATAATTTGTTATGTTTTATCCCTCATTTTTTCCTTAGTACCATTTTAACCTATTGGTTTTACTAGGTCAACCTAGTTGACCTAGTACAATTTAGGGACTTTTTCTCTCTCTGGTTTATTGGCCTCTCAGCTAACCTAAAACAAACCTAGTGAGTTAGCCCCAAAAAGACAATACGTCAACCAGGTCAACCTAGTATATCCAACATATTTTTAGGTTTTAGGTTAAGATCCACCTATATATACAAGTTCATTTCCAACCATTTTAAAAGAGAGAATAATTAAGCAAAGAATTTTGAATGAACATCTACTTATTAACCATTCTACTTGAGGAATAAAGCATTAGGGTTAAATACTTTTTTTGCATCTATGGATATCATCTTATGGATAAGTCTCTTGGATGTTTAGATAGGTTATGTAGCCTAGAAGTGATTTATCTTATTTATCTTTACATACCACAATAATCTCTTGTAAAACACCTTGGCCAAGGGGTAGATTGAGGCTCGATAGGTTCATCTTCAAAGGTAAGTATTCCTCACTTTATTTCTCCTTTGTAAGAGTAGATAGATAGTTCATTTGTATTCTTATCTTTCATGCATTAGGATCTCATATACATTTAAATGAGCATATGTCTTCTATGCATGTTTAGTGTAGTTGTTTATTTTTTTTATTTCTAACCCCCACTTTGTGTCACAAGCTTTGGTGTGCACAAGATTAGATTTGATTTTCTTATTATTAGAATATTGAAATATTAAATCATAGGAATAGTTTAGGGTTTTTGTGTGATTATGTTAGATTCTAGGATTTGGAACCCTACCTCACATAGGTGTTGTGATAAGTGATGCCCTAATCAGGTCTAGTGAATCCTCACATTGATCATGCTCTTGCATAACAAGTGTATGCCCCAAATCAAAAGTGTAGGTGTGCTCTATCTCATCCAATCTAGGATTTATTTATGGAAATGATGCATTTTATATTATATACAAACCTTTCTTTTTGCAGACATACAAAGGTCATTTGAAGAGCATGTTATTCCTATAAGAATCATATTTAAGTACTCACCATATATTAAATGTTATGCTTGGAGAGTCTAGATATTCATGGAAGATTAAAGGGCCTATTAGATTGAAATTGGTATAGCTAGTTCAAAGATCTAAGCTTGGATCTCCATGAACCATGCTTAAGACTCCCATACCCCCTAAAACCTCCCTTAAACCCTTATAATGACTTGTCTAGAGATGTTTAGGTAAAGATGCATTCATTTTCTTAGAAGGTTTATTGTTTATCACTTGGAACATGTTGGAAACTTAGGAGGGATCCAATTCATGGTTTTAGATGGTATAAAAACTCTATAGAAATCTCCTGAAGAGGTAAATTTATAGGGGTTTAGAAATATATTGTGTTTCATAGCCTAAGGATAAGTTATAAACCATGGGAAGAGTAATATTAGGAATTTTTATATTCATTCAATGTCAATATGGCTCATATAATTGACTAAAAGCATCTTTACCATTTCCATCGAAACTGCCAACCTGTGAGACAGTCTAATTGGTTTAGTAATGCAAGACTAATGTGTGTTTATAGTTAAAGAACTTGTTAGTTCCTAGTTATACACCTCTCTGATCTATCCTTATGCATTTAGGTTAAATGACAAACAAAAATAAAGAACCTGATAAATATCATTATAGCTAGGGAAGGGTTTAGCATCAAGACTGGACCAAATTTGAGAAAATGACTGGGAGGCACCTACAAAGGGTATGGTTATTTCCTTGATACTTATGGCTCTATTTGAACCAAGGTGAGAGGACTTATAGGTTAGCCCGATCATATGGAGAGATTCTATAGTTTACCCTCTATGGGAATTATTAAATCAAAGACACACAAATTTGACCAAAATATAACCAAGCTTTCTCAATCCACCTAGGAAGGGTTATCACATGGAATGAGTAAATGTCCTAAACCAAAAAATCAAGCTATCAAACATAGATAAATATGTGATTGTAACCTTCACTTTAACAACAAATTTAGATATCAATTAATAATTGGGAGATTATAGCACTGGGGTTTAAAGTACATAGAGTAAACACATTTTAGATATGCAAAGCTTCATGCATCTGCAAGGAAAACAGTACTTATGATATACAAATGGCATACTATCTGTAGATCAAGACAGGGTAAAACCAAGTTAATTTGAATTATGGATAAGGGTGTGGTTGGTTTACAAAATGAGTATGAAGATGTTCACATAACAACTATGTTACCTTTATTTAACAATTTCTTTTTAGTTCAAGATAGATAAGATGAAATAACCATTCAAAAGTTTACCTACAACACTACAAATAACCATTCAAGAATTCCTACCAGTTGAATTCATAAACCCAGGACTACCCTTAAGAAGGATATCACATATCAAAATGGAAAGGATTTTATACTCTAGATTCAAACCCTAAATTACTACCATAAAGAAGCACACATCAAATAACCAATCCACTAAGCATGTAAAATATAGCATTATATTTTAACAACAAGAAGAAATAATAATTCATGAATAGATTCCATATATTAGCTAAATCAAAGATGAATGCTATGTGTCTTGAAAATTACATATTAGAACACCATGTAAAACATTTTTGTAACAAGGGAGACATTTTGAATGCTCTCAAATATTTGTAATGATTTTACAAGAGGAATTAGTTTGGCATCAAAAAATTACATAGGTAGAACTCTCCTAAGCTATAGCTTTGTACTCAAGAATTAAATGACCTCTATAAAGGGACAAACCCCCTTTACTTATAAAATTTTATTTAAAATCAATACACTCTTGAAGATGATCCAACTAAAAAATTCTTTATTGAGCTTGGAGTCTATTATAACAAACTTGATTCCTCGGACTTGTGCTCATGCTTTCATGATGATAACAAACATGATACTCCATCACGGAAGAACATTTTCGATTATATATGTGGAGAATAACCATACAAAGGATAAAACATCCTTTGTCTCTTTGTGTAACAAAAAAATACATCCCTTTCTTATACACATGATTATGTAAACTAACTTTGAAAGGGAAGTGCCACTAATGGGTGGAGTACAATGATTTTTGGGAGAGAAATAAGAATAAATATTAAGAAAGAGAGAGAGAATAAAGGAAAATAATATTTTTAGCTAGGAAAAAATTGAAATGATTGGTTATGCTCTAGAATCAATATTGATAATCGAATCATTTTCTAAATTATTCTTGTAATTGGTATACCTATTAATCATGGAGGCGATATACTTTTGATCTGATCTAGCTTGGTATTTGAATTTGACATTAGATTCCTCTATCCAAGTGATGATATTTTGAACTATGGATTATTTTCACCCAATGATCACTTTGAATAGGTCACAATCCCTCTCAAGTGTTAGTAACTATCTTATTTTGTGGGAATCAAAATCTCCTTGAGGTGTATCAATGAGGCTTTTTAGAGCACTATGTATTACTCCTTCCATCAAATCACCTATGCCATCAAGGTTCATCATTTTTCTAAGGGTAGTGTCTATTTCCTTGGTAGTAGTTTTGAGAGACTACATTTATCCTTTTAAATCAAATATGCCCTCCTTGAGTACCATCAGCCAATGCTTTATTTCCAATTGATATTCTCTGGGCTTCTTGTGATCATATGAAGAGACAATTTTATCCATCGTTAAAACATCACTATCCATATTGCACATTTCATCTACCTTAAACTAGATCTTCTGCTAGTTTTTTATGTCTTCATCATAAAGAGACATATGTGTTTCATAATTTTTCCACTTATATATTATGTCATCCAAGCATTTTAATGTTGAATGGATAATCTCTTAGGCTTGGATGCTCAGATCTTCTTGCCATTCTTTTGTAAGCCACCCTCTAGATTTTAGCTCATCACCTTAGCCAAAATCTAGTGACCCCATGGGGAAAGAATAAGGTCTAGAGTCTTAATGGTAGTTAGAGTTACTAACTTTGGCTCACTCAATAAATTCTGAAAGTATTGGATCATATCTTGATTTTTAGCTTTTAGCTCTTACATGGTGGCTTATCTTTGTCCATCCTTTGTGCCACCATGTTAGCTAGAACCTATGAAATTTGCTTCAACTCCTTTTGTGATGTCTCCTTCAGATTACAACTATAAATGGATTAACTATCTAGGGGACCATATTTATTCAATGCATCAGGAAGGGGAATATCTACCTCAACATTTATTTCCCCCTGGTCTATATAAGTGGTTTTGGAGTGAGTTTTAGCCTTCTTAGGGACTTAGCCTTATGCTTATAAATGATCTCTATTACATCAATGTCCCATATTTTTCTAATGACATATTTCTTTTCTATTGCTACATGACCCAAAGAATGGGTTTAGTTTGGAAACCCACTGAGGCTGTAGACATTGTGCAAAGCCTTGACTCAATGTGGGGTGGTGCCAATGAAAAAGTAGCTACATGGAGTGCCAAAATATTGGGCGGTGGACTAAAAATGATTTGATCGATGTCATAATAATTTTCATGATCTTTTCCATCCCTTTTTATTTCATTTTTTCCTCTAATGTTGGCTATACTCCAAAACTTCAAAATTTGACCCTGGCTAGTGGGACTCCATGATCAATTTCTTGATGGAGGTCCTCTATTCTATGGTCTAGCTAGAAGGCTTGACAACCACCTTGCCTTATTTATTTGTTTGAACCCCTAGGTTAGAAAATGCTATGATGGCCTCCTTCCTACATTTAGGTAACTTATCATTGATCATGACCTTCGGGCCTTTAATGTGGGCTAGATCATGAACCTTGATGAGAGGAAGGAGACCTTAGGGTACTTCGATAGAAGTATAACTTCTTGAGATATCCTCATCAACATCTTTATTACTAGATCCAACTCTTTATTTTCCTCTAAAAGGGTGGGGCTACTCTTTTATGATTTTTCTTGCCCATCTCCCTCTACTTATACACTATCAGTAGGGACCTGGTCACCACATTTTGGCTCTTTCTCAACTCCCCCATTAGGTCCTTAACTATATTCACCTTCATTAACCCTCTCCTGACCAGGTGACTAGGAGATGACATTTTCAAAAAATGCCTTTGTGTCTAGGGAGGCTTCCTCTTTCTCAAGAGGCACTTGGGTCTGGGTGGCTACCTCTACTCCAACCTATACAACTTCATCAAATGACAAAGGGTCATCTAAGGTTAAGGCACACTCCTCATCACCTTTTCTTTATGTCACCAAGACCTATTCTTCTATGGACCAATCCAATATAGAGGCCTTTACTGGGGTTCTTGGCATCTCTTTATGAGTGCTTTGCCCAATCTTTACATGGGGAGGGGGGAAGGCATGTTATTTATTCATTACTTCATCTATTGGTCTAAATTCATCTGAATCTTCCTCCTCACTCATATCTCTCACTCTTTGGGCATATGAGGCATAGTCCTCTCTTATTTTCATAGGGATGTCTTTAGAGAGAGGGTCCTTGAATACAACTTCCTTTTTCTTTACAGGTGATTTACTTGAAGGTTACAGACCTTTCTTGACTCTTTTTAGCCTTGGTTGCTCTTATTGGTCTTTGCCTCCTCTTTTTCTTGCATATATCATTTGGGGAGAATGGAATACTACGTGTTGTGTGGGTGGAGTTTGTAAGACCATAAATAGGGTAATTGTAGGAGTAACCACTAGAATGGTTGGAATTATTAAGGCTCCCTTTACTAACATGGAGATGGGGGTAACACTAGCCAACATGACCTATCCTATAATAATATTGTCCTAGTTCTCTTCCAAGCTTGTTATTTTTTAAAAGGATAACCCAACCTTAGATTATGCCACTATTATCTTCTCCACATCCACCAGTTTAGTGAAATCAGTATTCATAAGCTTACATTTGCCCTTACTAGTTGTAGCTAAAAATGAAACCATAGAGTCACCACTATATCCTATGAGAAAGACCTTTAAATCTTTAACCTACCTTAATTATTGAAGATTAGGAGTGTCATATATGTTGAGGTTGACCTCATGCTCATTAAGCCATCTAAAGGTTCTCTTCATAATTTTCACTGACCTCTTAGGGATGGAATCATCCTCTTTAGTACTAAAATATGGATAAGCAATGGGCTATGATTTAATATTATTAGTGTTGTATAGTGAATACAATGTTAATTTATCATCTACCATATCTTTGGGGATGGGAGAAATGTTGTAGGCTCTGACTTCTTGCATACTTAGCCTCATAAACTCTAATTTTTGGACATCTTCCTCTATGGTGTAGTCAGACCAAATGTCCTCGTAGTGAGAATTATGCAACATTACATTAGTGCCCATGTTTATCAACCACCTGATGTCAAAATTAGGTTAGGGTGGAATTTTATCAAGTGGATATGAACCCATATCCTATTCCAACCCATTTTCCTTAGCCACAAAAGGACATGAATAAAACCCTATTACCATAGGAAACTTGAAAATATTTTTGATATAATTTTTGTAATCATTTCATGTGGTAGCACCATTTATCAGTTTAGTTCCATCATTGCCAACTTGTCATCTAGGTACCTAATAAATTTGAGTGGGCATCTTGAATAGCCACTTACCTTGATGTATGTGAATGTTATGAATTGTATGTAAGTGGCACCATATTTCTCAATCACCTACTTGTCTATTACAAATATTCTATTGAGGCTTCTTAATGGGAAGAAGACACTCATCATTATATTGAAAAAGTAGTTATAAACTTTATAGAAATTGTTCTTGAATCCTTTCAAGGTAACCCATGGATATACCTCATATATTTTCATCCCTGAAATATTCTTGATGAACCCTTGGAAATTTATATTGTGCATAAGGTTGTACATCAAATGGGATGACATATAAAAGATACCTATAAATGCTTCTTTAGAAAGAATTGTAGCTTAGAGCTACATCATTTGTACATGCAGGTTGTCACTAAGTATTAAGGCCCAGCTTAACTTTTTCTTTCCCTCCAACATGCAAATCATAACTAAAAACATCTATGGCTTGAACTTTTTGGTGGTAGGCATCCCATAAATCCTAGTGGCCATGGAAATGATGCATTGGGGAAACTCATTTAACTCTATTATATTTAGGCTCTTGGACATTCTAGAGACATATTTTCTCCTCTTAGATAACCAACAAGTATTGATAATATCCTATATATCTTTGTCCTTCTTTTTTGCCACTTTTACCATTTTGCATGAGTTATCCTTATTTAGGGAAAGGTGCAAGATTTCTCTAACCTAAAATAATAATTATGAAAAGTGTCTTAAGATAAATAAATGCCTCTCATTCAATCTATCATGTTATTTCAAACCTTAATCATCAAAATAAATCAAGTGTAAATCAATAATTTCATCCAAAGTCCTAAAAACCTCTCTCTTGAGCATAAAGCATCCAATCCAAACACAAAGAAAATCCTTGTGATACCCTTATCTTCTCACCATGAATTCTCCCACCATGAGACTTTTGAACAATATTTCATGATTCCTTTAGAGCTATCAAGAGTAATTTCTATCTTCAAAATGTACCCCTCAAGAATTTAGCAGGGAGTGAGAGAAAACTTATCATTTGGTGAAAGAAAATACATGTACATGACTAATCATGAATATGTATTCTAATCTATGAATGGGCTAAGGCAAATGATTAAAAAATTAACACTCATCTAGTTTAGACATGGGAATTTTACTGACAGGGACCTAATTACTCTAGTGTATATTTGGGCACTAACATAAGCTCTTGCTTGGGGATAGGTACCCCCAATGGGTAGATAGAGAACATCAGACCAGTCACTTATCTAATGGGCCATGATGTCCAAGTATTTCAACATAGAGTTACAATAGGGTAGCCCAAAATGACCAATAAATTAAAAACTATACAAACATGGACAATAGCCAGACCATAAAGATGAGAAAGGAAAACACATTATGTACATATTTAGAAAGGCAATCATGGACTCAATCTAGGAAATGCTTGAGGTTTCTAGCATTAATTGGTAATTTTAAAATTTCTCCATCAAATCTCTAAGATAAAATGTATGGTTCCCTATCTGATAATCAATAGTGTAAGGGCCCATCTATAGGGAATCAAACTTACCATGCTTTCCTTTGTCCTCATGCCTACTATCCCATAATAGAACTAGATCACCAACCTAGAAATTTCTTGGGGTGACTTTCTTATCAAATATATTTTTGAGGCACTCCTTACACTCTACATGCCTTTCATGATCTTGTCATTGAAATTCATCAAGCTCAATGATTTGAATAATTCTATCTTTATAGTGGTTCATTTCTTCCTCATTCTCAACTATTTATTGCATGAATTGGTAGGTGGGTAACTGTACATTCAAGGATAATATATATTGAGTTCCATAAATAAGTTCAAAAGGGCTCTTCTTAGTATATCTCTTTAGAGTTAGCCTATCCACCCAGATAGGAAACTTCAACTACTCACCTAATTTTCTTTTGTTAGTATCTAGGGTCCTTTTGATGATTTTTAACATATTCTTATTACTAGACTCAACCTACCCATTTCCTTTTTTATTATTATTAGAGGCATATGATAAATTAATCCCATATTCTTCACATAATACACTTAATTATTTAGATTTAAAGCACATAGCATTGTCACATATGAATTTGATTGGCACTCCAAATTGATAAATTATGTTATTCAATAGGAAATCAATGACCATCTAATGAGTCAATATTTTAGTGGGGATTGCTTCAACACATTTTTTGAATAAGTCAGTATCCACTAAAATCTAGTTGTGATTAAAACTTGAGGCATCTAATATTTCATGTATGAAATCCATCCCCCATTGCTTGAAAGGTCCCTTAATAGAGACCAGCTATAGGGGAAGTGATCTAGATGCCTTCATTCTTCCAAAAAATCATTTACATTCCTCACATATTCTTATGATAGCATTAACATCCTAGAATAAGGTGGGCCACCAATACCCAACCCTTAGAATCTTATGTATAGTGACTTTAGGAGTGAAGTGATCACCACACACACCATTAAGGAATTCTGTAATCATTGATAAAATCTTATTTTCCACCAAACATCTCAAGAGAACACCATCTATGTTTATCCACACTAGATCATCTTACAATAGAAGATATTTTTAAGATACTAACTTTTGTGTCCTTCTTTGATTTTTATCTAAATGGGAGGGGAAATTTAGATTCTTTAGATAATAGACTATATCTATGTACCATGGAGATTGGTTATACTTAGACTTAGGGTTTTCAACCACTCTACATTATTTACCTCCATAACCTATAAATTTTATTCAGTCATTAGCTTAGACAAGCCCATACCCCTAACCAACTTAGTAGTTTGTATCTCTAGGTCATATTCTTGAAGTTTATTGACCCATCGACATCTTTTGTTAGTAGTTTCATTTTGAGTCAAAATGTCTTTCACCATAGTATGAGGAACATAGGCCACAATCTTTGAACTTAAAGTGTAAGGTCTGAACTATGTGATAGCCTTCAAGAGGGTGAATGCTTGGTTTTCCATTATGGTATATCTTAGCTAAGATATTTATACTGCCTTACTAAAAAATGCAATTGGCTGCTCGTGGCCTTTGTCATTATTTTTTAGAAGCACTATGGTAATACTATGCATGGAGGCAAATGAAAAGATTTGGAAATATTTCCTATAATCTAGACTAGCAAGAATTGGGGAAATTTTCAAGGCTACCTTGATATCATGAATTATCCTCCCACTTTATAATTTGATCCCTTTTTAACATAGAAGTGATAGGTAGAGTAATCTCTACAAAGTTGTAAATAAATCTTCTAACAAAATTAATCTTGCCAAAGAAAGATTGAATACCTTTCTTGGTCTATGGGATGGGTACTTTTCAATGGCCTCCACCCTCTTAGGATCAGGTTTGCCACCTAAGATGAATATTTGATGGGTTGAATGATCCCACCATCTCTTAAATGCTTTAACTCTTCCTACATCTTAGTGGTCAAGATTGGGTTGATGAGCCACTACTTCTAGTAGAATGGTTTTTCATTGAGGTGAAGAAGAATAACATGTTGGAACAAATCCTCTCGATAAGATTTTAACTCTAAGTATGACCATGCTAGGCAATCTTGGTACTTATTTAATAATAGAATAAATTGTCCTTTTTCTTTTTCACTTAAATGAGTGCCTAACCAAATCTTCCTTAGATTTTATGTTATCTTAATGTTAATCTCAGTTACATCCTTTGATATGGAAATGTTCCTATATTTGACTCTAGTAACTCCATCAAAGGCTGCTTCTAGGCTAACCAATCCTATTGAGATATTATTAGTCTTCAATAGGATTATTTATTTTCCATACAAGGTTTCTTTTCCATCACAAACTTGTACCATAGATTCCCACTCTATGATATTTCCTTCAAATTCATTCATGTAGCATAGAAACCTCTTTATTTATTCATTATTGTCAAATACTTACCAATGATCAATGTTATTTGGGATGGAGGGCCTTACCAATATTTGAAACTCATATTCACAAGGAAGACCCTCATGTTTATATTTAAATTTTGTATCTCTCTTTGCTGTCATATTTTCCAAGTGATTAATCTTTTGGGCTTGGTACTAAATATTGAAAGATTTAGACCATTCCAAGCAGTCCCATACAATATTCTAGTACTGCTTCAACCTCTTATGCTTTATGGTGTAAACACTTCAAACTTGTTTCACCACTAGTTACAAATCACCCTTAACCAACAACTTCTTGAATCCACATTCTCTAGTGATCTAAATACTAATTAGGAGTGCTTCATATTCTATAATATTGTTAGTGCACTCAAAAGATAATTGAAAAGAGTACTTATAATCTTGACCATTAGAGGTATAAAAAACAACCCCAGCCCAATTTCCAATACTTAAACATTCTCCATAAAAATGCATTATCTAGATGGATTCTTCATCAACGATACCAGAGTCGATAGACATTTCTATATATTCAACATTTCTCACAAAACTACCAATGTTTGTAATAGATATAACACTTCATTCAATTGATAGATGGGATCCTATAAAACATGGAGAATTTATGGCTCATGGTTTAAAAAAACCATTTTCCCATCTAGCGGGATAATTGCATAGGATAAATCCATCTAAACACTACCTCCAATACTAGCTACCCATTTTCTAAATAGAAGCATACCCCATTTTGGTGGATAATCCACAATAACAACATCCATGCTCAAAAAACTTCTAAGGTATTGTATGAGTTACACCACCAATATTTTTACTATACCAATAATAGGTACTTCTATAGAATCCATAGCAAGGCATCATCTATATGCTATAGCTATCATTATACAAATCTCATTCAACACCACTAGTGGCATGATGTTATAAGATGCATTAGAGTCAAACATGCAATTGTGGACAACTATCACATTAATTAGCAAGTTGGTGTAGAAAGGATCAACATCCCTTTGACTTGATACCAATGTTGTTCCCAAGTATACCTCTAAGTGGTGTTCAAGAGGCCTAGACATAATCTCTCCTCCCTCAGAGAGAGTGAGAGGAAGCTTAACTTGAACAACCACATTGGAAATGATCTTTTCAGTGAATTCCAAATATTCAAAAGCTCTCTTCCTATGCTTAGGGATTATAATAAATTATAGAAATGGTATGGTAACCTTTAACTAACTCAATACTTAAGCTACATATAAATACTATAATTGGGAAATGGAGTATTAGTAGGTAGGCTTGTAACTTTATCATTCAGGATATATCCTTCAAGACTCATGAGAATAAAAGCAAGGGAACCAAGACTCTTAACTTAACTTTTCAAGGGAGGCATCTTAGTTTCATCCTTCCTTGGGATACTAAACAATAGAGGAGTTCAACTTTAGGCTTGGGTATTTCTTGGTTTGGTACTATAAGGTATAGAGCCAGGCCTAGTGGACCCCTAGGTTTATTTACTCCCCATGGTCCCCTTTTCTTTAGTCTCTAATATAAGGGAAGAAGAATCCTTTTTATTTTGAGGAGCACCTTGGTCCTTACTCCTCATATTCTATTCCTTATTTTCTTGGGTAATTATAACATTGTTCATCAATTGTTGATCCTCAATTGATGGAAGGGAGTCTCCATACTTTTCTTTCATCATTGACCTTAGGAACTCAAAATCATGAGTTGGCAAATCATAATCATGCATCATGTTTATTTCATAAATAAAATATGGAAGAGGTATCCTTAAATTTTCACATGCTATCCAAAATACATGAGCAGTGTTGGCACTCATCAACTCTGTTAGTGGAGAAGTTACCACTATGATTGATTCATTAAATTAGAATGTAAAACATTTATATGCTAGGATATTTTTAGAACTATAGACATTTGAGACATTCAGGACATCTTGAAAGTGTAGCTTTCCATATCTTATAAATTAACCATGTAAATATCATATTCATTAGATGTATCTTCAAATTCATCTACATCTTGACCATTATCATCAATTGTGTGACAAGAGGGATGAGGAAGGAAGCACTTCTCATACCAATCAATGTCATAGTTGACTGTGTTAATCTTTGTAGCTAAAGGATCTGATACTTCCCTTCCACCTCCCCTATTCTGATTTATTTCATGCCTATCATTCATCATAATGCGTTTTACTCTATCATTATTTCTACTTAGGATTTGTGGCCTACCTTGACCCTAATCTTAGGGATGATTCCTTTCATCTCTCTTAATGTTCTTTTTGTCATCATGGTTACTGAGTTCCTAAGATAGTCCCTTTTTAGCTCTATCCAATTTGTAAGAAATTTCTTTTACTATAGTGGCTAGAGTCTTTACCATCTCCTCTAAGTCTTCACTCTTGTGAGATGATTGAGGCTTCTCAAGATTCACCAATTTGACATCAACCCTTTTGTTCAAAGGCTTACCCAAAACTTTTATATTATATCTAGATAGCTAGATTGAAAGGCATCCTTAAATTCATGGGAGCCTTGTCTTAGAGATAATAAGATACCTTTTTGTCAAATGCATCATAATACTTAATAAAAAAACAACACCACTAGGCCTAATATCCTCTGGTAGTCTCCTTAATACCTTACTAAATATAGAATTGAAGTTCTTCACACACTCATTTGGATTATTCTTTAGGTTCTCAAACTTGGCAAGCAAGAATCTAGGATCTATGTTATCATCATATTGTATTTTAAAAGCATCAATCATATATTTTCAAGTGTCTATGGATCCATCGGGGAGGGATTTGAACCATTTTCAAGACACATCCTCAAGTGTGTTCACAAAGAGTTTAATACATACATCTTCAAGATCTATCTCATAATCCTCAATGATATTTAAGAAGGCTTTCAAATGTTGTTCCCCAGATACTACATTATTCCCTTAGAACTTAGGTAGTATATTTATAACCTTAATAGGGACCTCATTGGGGAAACCAAGAATACCAGTAAAGTTAATAGGTCAAAACCTTGGGATCAGAAAAGGTCTACATCTATTAGCCAAACCTTGATCATCCTCTCCATCATTATCATTGTCAGCATTGAACATTCTTCTCCTTAAGTCACAGTCCCCCATCTATAAATATGAAGATGAAGATGAGATAGGGGATGATTGGGAATAAACATTGTGTGAAGGAGTTAAAGGAGGGGAAATAAAGTGAATCTTTAATGGCCTAGAAAAAGGAGAAAAACTCCTTTATGGATAAGGAGCTTGACTCGTGGGGAATTCAAATTTGTTAGATGTGCTCTGGAATCCCTCCACCAAAGTGATATTAGAGAAAAGGGGGGAAATATAATGGAGAACAAATTGATTAGGTCTTAATTGATTTCTTGAGAGTTGGCCCACAACAGGCTTTCACACTTGTCTTCTTCTAGATGGGATTTTTAATTCTGGGATAATTTATTTTGATGGATTCCTATGAAAGGAATATCTAGTACCCTCCAACTTTGTAGATCTAAAGAGAATTCTTCATAGCAGAGAAGGGATCATATAGAACACATTGATCTTCAAACCTTGATACAATGGAGTCACCACTAGAAATAAGACTTTTAGATAGAAAATAAAGCTACACAACAATTTGATGAAATATCACCTCCAAATATTGAAAACAACATCAAGAATATAGAATATTTTAGTGAAATAGGGGTGAATATCTTCAATAAATTTATCTAGAAAATTGTAAGGACATTATGAACTTAACATAAATAGCCCATTGCAGTGATAGGAAAATGCACTTATAAATCTCTACAAGAGTCCTTAGCAACATAGGTGAAAAGAATTATCCTTTGCAATGGTACCATAAAAGTGTTGGTTCCCAGTTGTACACCTATTTGATCTGTCCTTTCACATTTGAAGAAAATGACAAACAAAAATGAAGAACCTACTAAAATGTCATTGCATCTAGGGAAGGGTTCAACATCAAGACTAGACCAGACTTGAGAAAATGACTGAGAGGCACCTACAAAGGGTATGGTTATTTCCCTACTACTTCTAGATCTACTTGAACCAAGGTGAGAGGACATGTGGGGTAGCTCGATCATATGGAGAGATTATACAGTTTACCTTCTATGGGAATTATTAATGCAAAGACACACAAATTTGACTAGAACATAACCAAAATTGCTCAATCCACCTAGGAAAGGTTATCACATGGAATGAGAAAATATCTTGAGCCAAAAAAATCATCTACTAAAGACAAATAAATATGTGACTGCAACCTTCACTTTGACAATAAATTTGGATATCAATGAATAAGTAGGAGATTACAACACTGAGGTTTAAAGCACATAGAGAAAACACATTTTAAATATGTGAATCTTCATGCATATGCAAGGTAAATAGTACTTATGATATATAAATGGTGTATTATCTATAGGGCAAGATAGGGTCAAACCAAGTTAATTTAAATTATGGATAAAGGTGTGAATGGCTTAGAAAATGAGTATGGAAATGACCACATAACAACTATGTTACATTTATTTAAAAAATGATTTTAAATTCAAAATAGATAAGATGAAATCATACACAAATGACCCTGAAAATTCTACCTACAACACTGTAAATAACCATTCAATAATTCTTACTAGTTGAATTCATAAACCTAGAACTATCCTTAAGAAGGCTATCAATTCCTTATTCTCACATATCAAAATGGAAAGGATTTTATACTCTAGATTCAAACCCTAAATGACTACCATAAAGAAGCACACATAAGATAGAGATTCCACTAAGCATGTAAAATAGAGCATTGTATTTCAACAATAGGAAGAAACAATGAATCATGAACAAATTCTATATATTAGCTAAATCAAAGATGAATGTTATGTGTCTTGAAAATTACATATCAAAACACCATGCAAAACATTTTTGTAATAAGGGATACATTTTTATATGCTCTCAAATATTGTCAATGATTGTATAAGGTGAATTAGTTTGGCATAAAAAAATTTCATAGGTAGAACTCTCCTAAGCTATAGCTTTATACTCAAGAATTAACTGACCTCTGTAAAGGGACAAACACCCTTTACTTATACAATTTTAGTCAAACTCAACACACTGCTAAAGATGCTCTAGCTGCAAAATTATTTCTCAAGCCTGGAGTCTATTGTAACAAACTTGATTCCTTGGAATTATGCTTATGCTTCCATGATGATAAAAAATATGATACTCTATCATGTCAGAACATTTCCAGCAAACACATGGGGAATAACCCTATAAAGTAAAAAACAACCATTATCTCTTTTTACAACAAACAAAACACATCCCTTTCTTATACACATGATTATTCAAACTAACTTTGAAAGGGACATGCCACTAATATTGATTCTAGAGCATAATAAATCAATATTGATAATTGAATCCTTTACCAACTTATTCTTGTAATTGGTATACCTGTCAATCATGGTGGTCAAATCCTTTTGATCTGGGCTACTTAGTATTTGAATTTGACATAAGATTCCTCTAGACAAGTTATGATATTTTGAAGTGTGGCCTATTTTTTACCAATAAGAACTTTGAGTAGGTCATATTCCTTCTAAAGTGATACTAACTATCTTATTTTATGGCCATCAAAATCTCCTTGAGGTGCATCAATGAGGCTTTTTAGAGCACTATGTACTGATCTTTCCATCAAATTACCTGTGCCATCAAGGTTCATTATTTTATAGGTTCATTACCAGCAGACACATGGGGAATCTATTTATTTTGTAGAAATTTTGAGAGACTACTCTTCTCCTTTTAAATCAAACATGCCCTCCTTGAGCACCATCAATTGATGCTTTATTACTAGTTGATATTCTCTAGGCTTCTTGTGATCATCTGAAGTGATAATTTTTTCATCATTCTGGAGTGAGTTTTAGCCTTCTTAGGGGGCTTAGCCTTACACTTCAAAACAATCTCTATTAAATCAATGTCCCCTATTTTTCTCATGACATATTCCTTTGTTTTCACTTGTTCCATGACCCAAAGAAGGGGTTTAGTTTGTAAACCCACTGAGGTTGCAGACACTGCGAAAAGCCTTGAATCAATGTATGGTGGTGCCAATGAAAAGGTAGCTACATGGAGTGCCACAAGCTTGGGTGGTGAGATTAAAATGAATTTATCAATGCCATAATTACTATCATGATCTTTTCCATCCCCTTTTATTCTATGCTTTTCTTCCAATGTTGGCTCTACCTACTGCAAAAATTCAAAATCTGGCCCTAGTTGGTGGGACTCCATGAGCAATTTCTCAATGGAGTTCCCATATGCCATGGTCTGGATAGAAGGCTCAATAACCACCTTGCCTTCTTTATTTTTTTGAATCCTAATGTCATACAAGGCTATAGTGACCTCTTTATTATATTTAGACAATGTTTTATTAATTATGGCATCAAGGCCTTTATTGTGGGATGGATCATGAACTTTGATGAGAGGAAAGAGACCTTGGGGTACTTCAATGGAAGTATAACTTCTCAAGATATCCTCATCATCTTTAGTTTTTGGATCCAAATCTTTATTTTCCTCTAAAAGGGTGGGGCTACCACTTTATAGGTTTTATCCCCTATCTCCCTCTACATCTACACTATTAGTGGGGACCTAGTCACCATGTTCTAGTTTTTTCTTAACTCCCTTATCAGGTCCTTGACTATCTTCACCTTCATGAACCCTGTCCTGACCAGGTGACTAGGAGATTACATTTTAAACAAATGCTTCTATGTCGAAAGAGGCTACCTCTTTCTCAAGTGGGACTTGTGCCTGGGTGGCTACCTCTACTCCAACCTATACAAATTCATCAAATGACAAAGGGTCATCTAAGTTTAAGGTACCCTCCTCATCACTTTTACTTTATGTCACCAATACCTCTTCTTCTATGGATTGGTCATATGTAGGGGCCTTTACTAGGGTTTGTGGCCTCTCCCTATGAGTCATTTGCCTAATTTTTACTTGGGGAGGGGTGAAGGCATGGTGTTTCTTTATTACTTTAGTTGTGGGTCTACCTTCATCTAAATCTTCCTCCTCGCTTATATCTCTCACTATTTGGGAATATGAGGCCTAGTCCTCTCTTCTTTTCATATGTATTTATTTGAAGAGAGGGTCCTTGAATGCAACCTCCTTTTTCTTTACAATTAATTTACTTAGAGGTTACAAACCTTTATTGCCTCTTTTTAGCCTTGGTTGATCCTCTTGGTCTTCCCCTCCTCTTTTTCTTGCATATCTCACTGGGGGAGGATGGAATACTACTTCTTGTGTGGGTGGAGTGTGTAGGACCATCATCAAGGTAATTGTAGTAGTAGCCACTAGAATGGTTGGAATTATTTGAACTTTCTTTAATAAAATGGAGATGGGGTTAGTGATAGCAAACATGACCTACCTTATAACAATCTTGTCCCAATTCTCCACAAAGCTTTTTATTTTTGAAAAGGATAACCCATCCTTAGATTGTGCCACTATTATCTTCTCCACATCCATTAGTTTGGTGAAATTAGTATCCCTAAGCTTGTGTTTGCCCTTATTAGTTGCAACTAAATATGAAACCATAGAGTCACCACTATATCCTTAGAGAAAGGTCTTCAACTCCTTAACCTACCTATTCTCAAATAATGGGAGTTTCATATGTGTTGAGGTTGACCCCATACTCCTTAAGCCATATAAAGGTTCTCTTCATAATTCACACTGACCTCCTAGGGATTCAATCTCCTCTTGAGTACTAAAATCTAGTTGAGCAATAGTCTAAGCTTCAATATTATTAGTTTTGTATAATGAAGATAATGTTAATTTATCATCCATCATGTCTTTGGGGATGGGAGCAATGTTGTAAGCTATGACTTCCTACACAGTTAACCTCATAAATTCTAATTTTCAAAGATCTTCCTCCATGGTGTAGTTAGACCAAATGTCCTCATAGTGAGACCTATGTAACATTACATTAGTGGCCATGTTTAACAACCACCTAATGTTGAAATTAGGTTGGGGTGACATTTTATAAAATTTATATGAACCCATCTCTTATTTTAACCCCTTTTCCTTAGCCATAAAAGGACATGAATAAAATCCTATTACCACAAGAAACTTGAATGGATTGTTGATATTTTTTGATGAAATCATTTCATGTGGTGGCACTATTTATTAGCTTAGCTCCATCATCAACTTGTCATCCACATAACTAGGCAATTTGAGTGGGCATCCTGAATAACCATTTACCCTGATGTATGTGAATGTTATGAACTATATGTAAGTGGCACCAAATTTATCAATTAGCTACTTGGCTATTGTGGACATTATGTTGAGGCTTCTTAATGGTAAGAAGAGACTTATCATTATATTGAAAAAATAGTTATAAACTTTACAAAAGTTGTTCTTGAATCCTTCCAAAGTAACCTATGGATATACCTCATATATTTTCATCCTTACAAGATTACTGGTGAGCCCTTAGAAAGTCCTATTGTGCACAAGGTTGTACATCAAATAGCATGACATATAAAAGGTACCTATAAATGCTTCTTTAGAAAGAATTACAACTTGGAGCTACATCATTTGTACATGTAGGTTGAAACTGAGTATGGAAGCCCAGTCCATCTTTTTATTTCCCTCCAACACATGGATCATAACTAAAAACATCCATGGCTTGAAATTTTTGGTGATAGACATCTAATAAATATTGGAAGCCATGGTAATGATGCATTGGGGAAACTCATTAAACTCTATTATCTTCAGGATCTTAGACATTCTAGAGACCTTTTGTCTCCTCTTAACTATCCAATAAGTATTGATAATATATGAGATATCTTTGTCCTTGTTTTTTTCATACTTTTGGATTCTTCTAAGGAGAGTGAAATGCCTTTTGGCTGGGGAGGAACTCCTAACATGGTTTTTAGGGTTGAAGGGGTGAAGGAGCATACAATAGAAGGACCACTATCAATAACAATCCTTATGTCTAGTTGGTATGCTTGATCACATGTAATAATGAGTTTTAGGTATAGGGAAGCCAAAGGGAATGCTATTGAAGGTGTGAAGCCAAAGGGAATGCTATTGTAGGTGTGATGTAACTATTACCAACATTGGTAATTACTTGGGGGGCTTAGGTTGTTGTAGAACATTCAATGAGCCCCAAAATATAACCTCATAATATTAGTATCCTTAATTGAAACAAAATTACCTTTTATTGTGGAAGAAGATGCTATTATTTTTCCAATTCTTAAATTTAATGTTTTTATACTAGATAAACTCTTCACTCGAATAACCCTCAGCTAAATCTTAACTCTCTTCAAAAAACACAACATGAGGAGAAAATGGGAAACTTGTTATTTAATTTGGATGGCTACACACACTAGAATTTGAAAGTCTATGAATAATTCACTGCAATCAAATTCTCAAACTGCACTTAGCTCAGGCACACATAACTCAAAATCATAGAAACAAATTCTAGATGTAAAGGGTAATTTTAGAAAGAAGATAGATACATAAGTTATATTCCCTTACATCTCAAGATTAGGGATACCATTAAGTAACCAAATCCTAATGGCTAATAACCACCTACTTCTCATTAATTGATCGAGCCTTATTCAAAAAAGAGAGGGAAACCATAGATGCTCCCCTATTGCACCAAATAGTCCTTCTTATAGGGCATGGAGTGACATAAGAAGGACATGCATTTATGACATCTTTTTAGGCCTCTAAGGATGTTTACAACTTTTTACTTATTATTTTTTGAAGGTGTAGAAGTGCAATAAGCTTTGAACCCTCTTTGGGACCAAGAACAACATGTGTCATAATTTTATCTCACAACTCTAGGTGTTTGAGCCTTCAAGTTTTTTTTGGATTATTCCCACCAAGAAGTAAGTGGGGAGATCTTCAAAAAGTGGTTGAAGCTATAAAATTTCTAAGGAGTTACCATGTGGCATTAATTTTTCTTACAAGTTTGGATATTCAGTCCTGGGGACTTTAAACACCTTGCCCTAAACATAGTAAGAGGGGAAAATTTTATAACAATCCCAAAACATACGAAGCCCTAAGAATATACCACATGTCTAATTTAGACATGAGTTTAGACTTCTTGACCACTTTTACCATTTTGAACTACTTATTATTTGGGGAAAGGTGAAAGATTTACCTAACCCTCAACAATAATTATGAAAAGTATCTTAAGATAAATACATGCCTCTCATTCTGTAATGAAATTACTTCAAGAATTAAGTATAACAGTAGAATTATATCCAAATATGACTTAAATATATCTAAATATATGATAATAGATAAGCCAATTTGAGGGGGAAACCTCCACAAGCTTCAATAAGAGCAGAATTCACAATATGATGATAAATGATTGCCCACTATCTCCTATATATAGTCTATCTAGGCCATGGTTACTCCATAGGCCAACTTACTAATCAAAAGAAAGCATAGATAAATGTAATATAATGTCAAAGAGGGATAATTAAGCCATAAATTAGCTAATACTATCCTCATACATGTGATAGGTTAAGGGCGTAGCATGCCCTTCCCCTTCAAACCAATGTTGTCCTCAACGTTGAATAACTCTAGATGTTGTTACAGAAAATATTCACCTTCCCAAGTTGCATCTTCACTACTTTGTTTTTTCCACTTGATCAAATATTACCTAATCTCTCTGGTTCTCAACCTCTTAGTACATGTTTGGAGGATCTTCTCTGGTTCCAAAATGACTCATCCTTCATCAAGTTCTAGGAGCTCTATCTAGGCAGAAACTTTCTATCCAATGACCTTCTTCAAACAAGAAGCATGAAATACTGGGTGTATGTGAAATGAATGAGGTAACTCAAGCTTATAAGCCACACTTCCAATTTTTTTTAGAACCTGATAAGGGCCATAATAATTAGGAGCAATTTTGCTATCCTTTTTCTATTGCTTCAAGGACATCTACTTGTAAGGCTAAAAATAAACAAATACCCAGTCACCCACCTCAAAATTTTGCTCACTACAGTGTTGATATGCTTGTTGATTCATCTTATTTTGTGCCAAGGCCAAATTATCTCTCAAACTATCCAAAACCTCTTATTGATGTTGAATGTGTTCTTCTACATCTCAAACCTTGGTGTGCACCTTTAATGAAGAAGTGATGGAAGGTGGATGGTAACCATATAGTGATAGAAATGGAGACATTTTAGAAGAGGTATGGAAAGATGTGTTATACCACCATTCTGTAAGTGGTAGCCATTTAACCCAATGCTCATGTTTATCTGATACAAAACAACAGAGATACCCCTCTAAACATTTGTTAACCACTTCAGTTTGTCCATCAGATTGGGGGTGGTAAGATGAGATATGAGCTAGCTGAGTACCCAAACAAGAAAATAGTTCAGTCCAGAAATTACTAGTGAAAATAGGATCAGGATCACTTACAATTATTTTTTTTGTTCCATGTAATTTGAGAACTGCTTCCATAAAAATAGTCGCTATTGTACTTGCTGAAAATGGGTGCGAGAGAGCACAAAAATGGGCATATTTTGTAAGCCTATCCACAATGACCAAAATAACATTCTTACCTTCAAAAAAAGGCAACCCAGTGATGAAATCCGTGGAAACCTCCTCCCACCTTTGACTAGGAATTGCTAACTATTGTAACAAACCTAGGGTCTTAACTGTTTCACCTTTATTCTGTTGGCATATCAAGCATTCTTCCACAAACTTTTGTACATCTCCCTTGAGTCCTTCCCAAAATAATTATTTCTTAATTCTATGATAAGTTTTCAAGAACCTTGAGTGTCCCCCAATTGGAGATGCATGCAACTTTGCAATAATCTTATTCTTAAGCTTTGAATCTTTGCACAAGTATAGCCTACCCTTATATCATAGGACATTACCTTTCCATTCAAATTTTTCAGAGGATAAATTACCTTGCTGGAGATTCTGAATCAGAGCCTATGTATCCTTGTCTTGCTCCAATTCTAACCTAGCTTCATCCACCTAATCTTCTTGTAATATAGACATTACACAAAGTAATGCTTCTATGGATGCATCCCGTCTGGATAGTGCATCTGCTACTACATTATCTTTACCCTTCTTGTAGATGATTTCAAAATCAGAACCCAACATTTTGGTTACCCATTTTTGTTGTTCCTTTGATGATAATATTTGCTCCAAGAAGTATTTTAGACTATCATGATCCATTTTTACCTTAAAGTGTCTACCCATCAGATAAGGCCTCCATTGTTTAACTGCATGAAGAATAACCATCATTTCTTTCTCATAGACAAGTTTTTGTAGATTCTTACCTTTGAATTGATGACTTTCAAATGTAATGGGTCTTCCTTCCTACATTAGTACTGCCCCCAATCTAGACCCAAAAGCATCACATTCAACAGTGAATGTTTGTGAGAAGTCTGGAGTAGCCAAAATTGGAGTGGTGCACATAGTTACTTTTAGTTTCTCAAATGCTTTGGTGGCATCATCATTCCAATGGAAATCATCCTTCTTTAGCAATGTAGTGAGTGAGGTTGCTATACTGCCATAACCTTTCACAAATATTCTATAGTAACTTGTTAGTCCAAGGAACCCTCGAAGGTTTTTGAGAGTTTTTGGCATGGGCCATTCCATTATCGCTTTGATCTTCTGGGGATCAAATTTTACCCCTTCATGGGAAACAATGTGACCAAGGTAATCTACCTCCTGTACTCCAAAAACACATATAGATGGCTTCGCATAAAGTTGGTGCTTCTCCAAAACTATCAACACCTATTTCACATGTTGCAGATGTGCTTCCCATGTCTGACTATAAATAAATATGTCATTAAATAAAACTAGCACAAAATTCCTTAAAAAAGGCCTAAAAATAGTGTTCATCAAGCTCTGAAAAGTAGATGGTGCATTTGTAAGACCAAAGGGCATTACCAAAAACTCTTAATGGCCCTCATGTATTCTAAAAGTAGTTTTATGAACATCTTCATCCTTGATTCTAATTTGATGGTACCCCGAGCGAAGATCCAATTTTGTGAAACAATTAGCACCATGCAACTCATCAAGTAAATCATTAATTACTAGAATAGGAAATTTATCTTTGATGGTGTACTTGTTGAGTTCTCTATAATCTTGGCACATCCTCCATGTGTCATCCTTCTTCCGCACCATGACCACTAGTGATGAATATGCACTTTGGCTATGTTTGATGATCCCTGCCTCTATCATCTCATGGACCATCTTTTCAATTTCACTCTTTTGTACATATGGATATCTATATGGTTTGATATTTGGTGGTTGACTACCTAGAATTAGTTGAATGGCATGATCATGTTCTCTTTTTGGTGATAGTCCTTTTGACATGGCCCCAAAAATAGATGAGTGGTCTTCAATAATTATTTGTAGATCAGGATGTGTAGATACCTGTGTGGGTTGAACTTATATGGAGCATAATCATGCAATAATTCCCTCTGCCCCCTTTTTTAGCATCTTGGTCATCTGATGTGAACTAACCAATTTTGGAGATTTTGCATGTAATCCATGTAGTTCAATTTTCTTACCTTCAGAATGAAAGTGCATGAATAGTTCTTGGAAGTTCATCTCAATGGTACCTAAGGTTGTGAGCCATTGGACTCCCAAAATAATGTCTATGTTACCCATGGAAATAACAAACATAGGAGAGTCATGATTGTACCCACCCATATTAAGCTTAATACTATGGTATTCACCTAAATAATTAATTATGCCACCATCTACAATCATGACCTAAAATTTTGGTGCTGGGTAGATGAAGTAGTTCAATCGAGTGGCCAACTTATGGTTTATAAAGTTATGTGTGCTCCCTAAATCAATCAACATTGTCACCTTCTATTTCTTGAGGAACCCCACCACCTTAAGAGTTTGTGGAGTGCTAATAACTACAAGTGCATGACAAGAGATTGTAGTTTAGGAATCTTTAGGTACCTCCTCTATATCTTCCTCATCATCATTGGAGGTATCATCTGCTTCTTCATATTCATTTGGTCCCTCAATGTAGAATAACTTCTTCTCAACACATCTATGTCCTTTACTCCACTTGCTATCACAACCAAAACATAATCCTTTTGCTTGCTTATCTTCAATTTGTTGAGGGGTCAATCTAGTAGGTGGAGAAAATGTTGGTGATGATATGCTAAAATATTTGAAGTGAGTGAATGGTTAATTCTTGTTGGCTATGAATTTTTCCTTAGCTCTACGTGCTAGGATAATATATTTAGAAATATTAAGTGGATTAAACATGCGTACCTCATGTTGAATGTGGTCCTTGAGTCCACCCAAAAATAGGTAATTCAAGTTTGCTTCAGAAATTATCTCCACACATAAGGATAGGTTCTAAAAATGATGAATATGATCCTTGATGGAGCTAGTTTGTCACAATTTTTCTAGTTGGCTAAAGTAATTCTCTGTCACACTATTGCCATAGTGTAATTGTAGCTCCTTTATAAAAACTGACCAGGTGACATTGAGAGTCATCTTTTTCTTTTGAGCACACAACCATCGATACCAAATGAATTGATCAGGTTCAAGATACAAGGATGCCATGGTAACCTTCTGTACACTTGGAATCTGATGTAGGTCAAAAAAACTCTCCATTTGATTGAGCTAATTGAGTGGATCTTTTCCATCAAATTTGCGCATATCCACCTTTTGTAATAGGTTGCTTTGTGGCCATGGAGTTGGATTTGAAGTAGAATGGTGATGAGAACCACCCTAGTGGGTTTGTGAAATAGAGTTATATTAATGATTTGACTTATTAATGTTCAAATCCATCATGATATCTCCCAAACTATCTTGTATGGATTTCATATTAGATTGTATGACTTGCACCTCACTCTGAATGCCTTGCACACTATAGTCAAGCTGGCTCACTTTGTGACCTATGTCAAAAAACCCTGCTACAAAGGGTCTATTACATCCACCTTCTAACTCCATCTCATCCTTGTTAGGAGTTTTACCTAGAGTTTCAGCACCCTTTCCTCAGCCCTGAGTTTGTGGACCTACCATAAAAGGGTTTTATGATGTCGACCCTTATTGACGCTTTTGACCCAACATTGACCAAGCTATTTTGGAATTATTTAGGCCTAAAATAAAAATATACAAATAATAGACTGTATAAAAAAATTTCTAAGATTTCCAAAAATGTAAACAACTCAAAAAAATTCTTTGAATTGCGCACTATAGAGCAATTTTATGAAAAACCTTAAAATAGAGATAACTTTTGTAAAACAGATCTAAATGAGCTTAAATTTTAATGGAATCTTAATTTTATTATTTCTCACCTCCAATAAAAACTTTTCAAAGAAATTCACAACCATTTTTTATATATCAAAAAATTTAAAAATTTAGTGTTTCGCCCACAAGATTGCCCAAATTGTAGCTTTGATACCACTTGTAATGAAATTACTTCAAGAATTAATTATAACAGAAGAATTATATCCAAATATGACTGAAATATATCCAAATATATGATAATAGATAAGCCACTTCGAGGGGGAAACCTCCACAAGCTTCAATAAGAGCAGAATTCACAATATGATGATAAAAGATTACCCACTACCTCCTATATATAGTCTATCTAGGCCATGGTTAATGTATAGGCAGACCTACTAATAAAAATAAAGCATAGATAAATGTAATATAATTTCAAAGAGGGATAAGTAAGCCATAATTAAGCTAATACTATCCTCATACATGTGATAGGTTAGGGGTGTAGCTCATTCAATTCATCAAGCTATTTCACACCTTAATCATCAAAATACATCAAGTGTAAATCAATAATTTCATTTGAAGTCATAAAAACCTCTCTCTTAAGCATAAAGCATCTAATCCAAGCACAAAAAAAAGCTTGATCATAACCTTGTCTTCTCACCATGAATTATCCCACCATGGGAGTTTTAATAAATATTTCATGATCCCTTCAGAGCTATTGAGATTAAATTCCATCTTTAGAAACTACCCCTCAAGAATTTGGCAAGGAGTGAGAGAACACTTACCATTCAGTGAAATCAAATACATGTACATGACTAATCATGAATATGTATTTTGATATTTTGATGGGCTAAGTCAAGTAATTAAAACATTGACACTTATCAATTTTAGACATGGGAATGTTACTAATAGGGGCCCAATTGCTCTAGTGCATATTTTGGCACCTAAAAAACTATTGAAATATCTCAATGCAAATGAACTAGAGGTTATCCAAGGATTATCTAAGTCTCATAAAATTAATTTTGAGTCTATGTTCAACCATTTAATCATTTAAATAGTGGATATGAATAATAAATTGGAGAACAAGCAACACAAGCCTACTTATCTTGCAAATAGAAGACTCTAGTTAGAAAAATATGGTGTGAGAGCTTTTATTGACCATTTCCATGCATGGAAAATGTCACATAAGCAAGGATACACAAAAATGGAGGCCATTATGACTGGGTGGAGGTATTTTCATGAATTATTTAGCATGCATATTAAAGGGTAGGTTTCCCAATGCTTCAAGGAGAACACCCCATGTGCATTGTATAATTGCCAAAAGAGGGAATATTGAGATATTTTAGGAATTTTCAAGGTCTGAATAAAGTCATTTGAATGAGTTATAGCCTCCATAGTGCCAAAATGGACTCATCAATGAGATGTTAACACTTGAGAGAGGAAACAAGTATGTGTAACTGTCATTCACCACATTGGCCTCATTCATGGCATATCCCATGCCTAGATTTCTTTCTTTCCTCTTCTAAATTATCTATTTAATAAGGCATTGAAATCTTGTTTGACATCACTCAATTAGGTGTAGCAAAGCTATACCAAAATTGCCTTGTAAACTTTTTTGAATTAATAGAAGATAGTTTTAGATTATTGTTGAATGGTAGTGTACTTTATGGGAGTTTTATTTGAAAAATGTATGCATCAGATCATCATTTGTAGGTCTTTCACATACCTAAATTCAAGGTTGAGTTCATTATAGGTTGTATGAAGTGTTACCAATTAGATTTTTCTTGAAGTGTCCTAGGTTCATTGTGTCTTAAGTAGACATATGCCCCCCCTTTTGTCCTTCAAGTTGTAAAATCTTATCCAACCTATATACAAAACATTCATGCTTGGAACACCATTGAAGAGCATAATTAATAGTTTTATCCATTAGGTTTATTATAATATACCAAAAAGAATGATTAAGAGTGGATCTCTCATTGATTGGTGCATCACCACTTAGAGTAGTTTCTTGAATTAGTTTTCGTAGCTTTCTCTCTTTTCCTTGTGATGAGTTTAGGTCATAGAGAGCATTTAATTTTCAAATTATGGGATATATCCCCATGAAATGTAGAGGTGTGACCTAAAAACTAGTTATCCCATAGTCTAAGGTCACTCACATATTGGATTAGGTTTGAGGTTTGGAATTGAACACTCCTCTCCTCAACTAGGATGCAACCTAGAACCTCTAACTAGATGATGATGAAGGAGACTAACAAGATATAATTAAATAGATATGGTATATGTAAAATATGGGATAACTTATACAACTATGTAGAATGAGAGATTAAATATGTGATGGATAGATTATCAAACAAGACTAAACAAGGTGATATAGAAATAGAAGGATGTCAAGGTAAAAATAGATTATACTATGTCTAAGATGGGATGATAAGATGTACTAAATATAAAAGATTAAGGATGCATAATATATGATGATAGTCAAAATAGACAAAGATGTACAATATTTTTAATAATGCACAAGATGGGGATAAGGCTATAATGTACCAAGTAATATGATATATAAGGATATATAAAATGATGATATAGGATACCTAGATAGTTGTGTATAGTTTGGGTGAAATGATGAATGAACTCACAAACAACACTAATCTAGCACAAAACACACCAAATAAACCAAACCATAAACATAATATTAGTAAATTAATGTGGGACTGTAACTTGACAAATGCACTATTTAAAGGCTTTATGGGTGAGTTTGTAGGATGGTGACCCATTAAATAATCTCCCAAACCTGATCAACCCTATTTTCACTTAATGGTCACTTAGGATATAATACTGACTCCAATAATAAGTTTCTTATTATGTATAATGGTCCTATTCTAGGTTTGATAAGGTTTTTTAGGGGAATCCTCAATATACACTAGGTATGTGAGGCCCAACTCTATGTAGGGTATTTTCTAATGCTTATGTCATAGAGTTAACTCTTTCGCTTCATGGATGACCTATATGGGATAAACCATTTGGCATAATGACAACTTTCCTTCTTATTTAAATTTCATCAAAGGAATTTGTATTTGTTCATGGTGGTGAAATCCACAATCACTATACCCTTATGACTATGACAAGTTCATGGTAATCACTTTCACGTCATGTTGCCTCCTAAAAAATAAACTTGGGAGGGTTTACAATTGTTTCTAATCCTCTAAGACTCACCACTAGGATGCAAGGAGGAGATCATACACCATGTTAGCCCTCGAGTATAGATAAATAGACATAAATTTGATTAACCAATTAATTAAGTGTGATATATATAATATATACAAGATGGTTTTTTAAAATGACAAAATATTTGACATGTGCCTTGTAAATCAAGTGATTATTCAAGTGATTATTAGTTTATATTTGGAAATATTAAGGGGAAACCTATAAGACAAGATGTTAGACAAAGACAAACTATGACCTATAATATAATTGTTTAATAACTTGATAGGTAAAACAAAGTGAGAAAAAATTCCATCAAATTTTTCCCTATAAAATTCCAAGCTAAATTTTAGTCTAATAAGCCTCAATAAAAACACTAAAAGCAATCACAGGTTTCACACTATAATTATTTTGAATGAAGGGCCACAATGTGAGGGTCTAGGGGTGACATCCCCTAGTGGATTCAAGGAGAAGAACCCCTTATGGAGTTAAGGGGTATCACCCCTTAACAAGGTCAATGGGTATTTCCCCTTATGGGGTTTGAGGGAAGTGTCCCAGGTATACTCCCTGTCATAGTACAAGGCAGGGTCAAGGGGAAGTTCCATCGATGCCAAATGTAATTTGAGACTTATGGGATACTCGAAATGACTCAAAATTCATTGAAAATGATCCTATAAATTACACTCAAAGAGGATAATTTAAAGGCAAAAATGAATGTAAAATCACTACTAAAGTAATAAAAATCACTTATACATAGTTAGTGTTATGAAAAATCACTTGTAAAAAGTCCAAATCACTTATGCTAGGTAGAAATCATAGATAAAGACTAGAAATATTGAAAATAATTATCAAACTATTATGGTAACTACATGATTAAGTATACTCAAAATCTCTTATAAGACCTGAAAAACTACATCTATAAATAAACAATATTGGAAAACTACAAAATATAATCAAAATCATAAATTGGTACAAATTATATTGAAAACATTACTTAGAACATATATTTTTATAAACCATAGATTAAGGTATTGTAATCATCAAAATTTTCACACTTGAGGAGGTTTTTAAATTCTCCTCACTAAAGTGATAACATGGATATACTTCTAGGCTTTGGGTGGCCTAATTAACGAGGTGAATCTCTAGATAGGGCTAGCTCCCTTGATGTTATCACCCTGAACTACTACTAGACCTATTTCTTGAAAGGGAAAAGGGTAAGAGAAATTGAAATTAAAATAATACATGGAGGTGATTCACTAAATTAACTCCCTCCACTTGACTATAGATCACTAAGAATATGAATTAGACCTAAAACTGATCACACTACTTAGTAAGGACCTTCAGGGATGAGTGTTTCAATATCGAGGTCATAGACATTGTATAAAATAAGAAGGATAATAAAAGGACTAAGAAAGACACTAATTATTTAAATCCAATTCCAAAATATGTAAATATACCTCAGACTCACCATGTGACTTGAAATAAGACTATGAATTCATAAAGAGTTAGGAGAGGATAAATGAGAGAGAATAAAGCACTACTACTAGCATTCATCAAAAATCACACAAGTAACTAGTTATAAGCATATGAGAATGTAAGAGTAATTTGTATTCATCATTAAAATGAATAGTAAAAGTGCTTATTTGAGCAAGGATTCACCATACTTGACCAAAGGATGGCTAACAAGCCATTCAAGGTAGCATATATAGGAAAACGTGTATGTGAAAGAGAAAGAGGCATAGGATTAACTCCAATGATAAGCATCATATCTTGAGAAAATAGGTTAAAAGAAAGATGAATGAAAATATTTAGTTATTAATCTTTCTCATTAACATGTGTATGCTTGATCTAATGACATTTCTCTCAAGTTGGCATGGAGTTACTTCATTGCCTTATTCTTATCCATTTGCTTTAAAACTGCCCATTTGAGATCATTATGGGTTAAAAATTCAAATTCATGGAGTATAAATAATTAAATTGCATTATATATCTATTTAATTCCCCAATAAAATCATATTTATACACTTTTTCTATAATCTATCTCATCCTTCAAATGTTTTCTCTTTAAGCAAGCCTATTCCTTATAACTCTATTTTAGTGAAAATCTCCTTCGTTTCAGATATACATAGACTTATAGGAAAAATAAATGTATATTTTGGCACCCACTATCCCCTTACATCTTCACCCAAATTTTCATGATCTAACTCTCAAGGTAGACCTAATTTATCTCTTTCCATTTTTTTAATTAGGCTTAATTAAGCCTAATACAATCCCTCAATATTGGAGACCATATAAGGACGTAAAATTCCACTCCAAAACATTAAAAATAATTAATGGGACATGAAAATAGGTATTTTTACCAAGTTTAAATTCATTCCAATGGATGGAATTCAAATTATACAATTTTTTCACTTTTTAGCACTAGTTTGCACATGCATAGGCCTGAAGAGGCTAAGAGCTTACAAAAAAAAATATTTTGATCTAATAGTGTTTAAAGGAAAAATAATGCCTATTTGGGTTCTTCTCCATCATTAATCAACCCCTCCAAGTGCTTTTTGTCCTTTGTCAATCCTCTGCACTTCTCAATCAAGCCAAAAGCGAGTAAACTATGTATTAAAAGGACTATGTAGGTAGTTATAGGTATTTTTGTCATTTGTATCATTATATTGATCTTATAAAATTTCCATAATGGTCTCTTATGACCTATATACACATCATATATTATTATAAAATCACTAATTCAATATAGACCTTGCATATTTCTTTGGATTCTTGATAATAGGCTTATAAAGAGAAGCGTCTTAGCAAGTTTGTAACATGATCTTAGGGTTTTATACTTATTGAGGTATAAGAAGGAGTTTTATCCATTTATAATATTTTTTAACTTTCTCAAATATATATAATCTCTTTTTATTTTATCCATTCCCCATTCACTCCTCAAACCATTCATGTCATGTGTAAAGTTCATGTCTACATTTTATTTCCTTTAAGCACTTTTATAATGTGCTTATGATTATTCAAGACCTTAAAACATCTTATCTAATATTTTTTGTTCCTTTTTAAGATTAATTTCCTTTGGAGGTTTATTAAAACACCTTATAATTTAGTTCATTCAGGCCTTAGGGTTTTAGCCACCTCCCTTGTTTTGACCCTAGCTACTCTCTTTAGATGTTCTATCCATCTTTAAAAGACTAAAATTACCATATTAAATTATTTTAGGTTCCTCCATTCACCAAATAATCCTCATATCTATAAAACATTTTAAAAGATTCAAGCTTTTAATGTCCTTTTGTAAAATAGACTTGTAGGTCTGTGTTTTGGGATCAACAATAGTCATACTTTGAGAGTGAAACTCTTGATGAGGTATTATTAAATCTCTAAGGGAATTTGAACTTGAAAATATTTTTTATTACCCTATAAACATATCTCATGATAAAACATATATAGTTCAATTTCAAACAAATATTCTTTCCTCATGTTACAATCCAATATTCATTAAAATGTTAACTGATGTTTTGGAATGGGTCTGCAACTTTTTAACAAATAGAGATTTTTGCCTCCATTTTATTGAATTAAAACCACTCCTATCACCTTATATAGTCTTATTTCTACTCAAGATACACCTTTGACAACATGTACATGCCAAAACATGAACTTTATTTTCACTTTTCTACTTCTAACATTGATTTAAGCATCATTGTTATAGAGGTTATTGGACTTTATGTGAATTGAGATTTCATTTGGTGATTTTGGAGAGTTTTATTATGGTGTAAATAAGTTTTATAACCTACCATTAAACTCCCAATTTTTTTTCATTCTTTTCTAAACCCCAAGCACCTACATTCAAGTATGTAACCTAGCATTACATGGAGATTTCTTACCTTAAGGTTTCCCACATGTGCCAAGTAAGGATTAAATATCATATGGAAGAGTTTTATACACATCCTAAATCCTTTCCCATATGTATTCATTCTTCCAACAAGCTTCAAAATGTCATTTCAATGAAAATAATGACCTAGTAGGGGTTTTGTAGGGTTTTAGACCACCCTATCTTCTTAGCAATCATTCAAAAATATTATCCCATTTGAACTCTTGAATAATTCATGGAATATAATGGTAATTATTACCCCCATATTTTGTCAATATATTAGGTTTTTAATTTCTCTCTCCTATTTGTACCAAGCATCTAAAACAACCATTATGAGTTTTCCAAGAGTTCAATGGGAGAACAGAAGAATTTTTTGATTTATTTAGACCTTTAAAATATGATTTATCATGGGTTTTAATTTGGAAGATGAATATACACCTTTTATAGCATTTACATTTGTAAATGAGCCATCCAAATCTTTACAAGTGAATGAACTACCCTCTTTTGACATTTAAACTATAATAAGTGATAATTTTTATAATCTGAGACTATTATATTATGAAATTTCTTCCAAATTCATGTTATAAACCTTCTCAAAATTCATTTACAAGTTTTTTTAATACATTATTTCCAAATTCTAGTGTTTTAAAACAATCTTTGACAAGTTTACACATGTTAGTGATGCATAAAGAAGGTTCAAAATGACTCACTAGCCTTGGATATAACATGAAACTTATAAGACACCAAAAGACCCTCTAAACATGTTAAACCTTCACAATATACTCCATTCATATTTAGAATAATGACTTGTGCAAGGAAAATACATTATAAATATTAAATACTCAACAAAAATATTTACCTTAACTCTTCCAAAAGAACCTTAAACTTTGTTAAATGCAAAAGGAAGGCCATCTTAAAAGTCTATTTGAAGACCCTATATGGATATCAACAAAGTTAAAATGAGATAAATAGAATTTTTTTTTATGAACCTGATCTATGGTAGCCAAAATTTGGCTAACATCTTTGGTGACCTCTTGGGGATGCTTGGTTGCTAATGTAGACTGTAATTTTGAGAAATTAATTAATATAACTAAATATGATAATTTAAATCTAAAATTCAAAATACACTCAATATGAGAGATTGTGGAAACAAATCATAAAATATAAATAAGATCCTATCAATTCCTTGTCTTAACTATCCCCTCTCCAAGATATTGAAGTGAATTGTTGATTATTGATTTCAATTAGACTTAGAATTTTAGCATGATGATAGTTTGATTGATTTTAGTGATTATGGATTTGGCATGGAGATTTCATGGATTTAATAGTTGGTTTAGCCATGGAGGAGTGACTTGTATAAAGAGGCCAAGGGGAGTAATATCAATGGATTTAATTCCAAGTTAAGCCATGCGGATAAAGGGTGGGGGAATTTTCAAGGAATTAAAAATTCTTTAGAAGCCTCTAGAATAGAGGCTTTTAGAGAGGAGGGGTCAAGTTAGAGAAGGTTATATAAGTGTAAAATTATATAATCTCTTTAGGCATTAATTAGGATTAAAAATGGATTAGGATAGGCATTATGTGGGTCATTAGGTACTAAGGGTGTAGGAGAACCTAGGAGTAGGCTTAGTAGGTGGGTAGGTGGGTCATGGGAATTTAAAATTAAAAAATAATGGATAAGTGGGATTAGGATAAGATTAAGAGATGATTATAAAAATTAATATATTTTTGGGATAGGGATAAGGTTAGTGAATTAATAAATAATGAGGGGGGATATTATATAAATGATTAGGATTAGGGTAAAATGGATAAATTAGTGTGATTAATTAAAATAATTAAGGCAGTCAAAATTTAGTGTATAAATTTTGCCCGTCTTTGAAAGGGCATTGTAAGTGGAGTGAAGTGGAAGGATTAATGGTAATTCAAATAAAAACCATTTCATGGGTGAATGTTAGTGAATATGATGAATTTTAGTGATTACAATGCCCCCTCGAGGGGACATGCAAGGAATAATGAGATACATGGCCACTTGAAAGAGTAAATGAGGGGTGGGATGAGAGTAATAGATAAGGGTATGGGATGATAGATATGGGATAAATTATGAATAAGATTTAATCAACCTAAGTAGTGAGTTATACATTGATGATGCCCCTAGAAAGACATATGCACAGGGATTGAGAATGAATATGTTATGGTTGTAGACAAATCCTAAGGGGGAATCAATTATAACATGATGATGATAAGATAAAATGCTGAAATATTTCAACATATCCCAAGTAAAGACACATGAAAGGGAGAGCTATAAGATAGGATAAGATGGATTTGATAAGAGTAATGATGAGTGTAGCTCAAAGTGAAAGTTGAGAAATATGATGAAGGGGATTAGAGAGAATAAATGGTATGATCAAGTGATGGACAGATGAAAGGGAAGAATTATAATACATTACATCAAATCAATGAGTCATAATGAGATTAATAGTGATGATGCCCCTAGCAAGGATACATGCAAGGGAGTGATAAAGTTATGGTTCTGGTTATTCCCTAATCGAGGGAGGAAACTATAAACTCTAAATGATGAATTGACCAATCAATGATAATAGATTATTGATGTAATAAAATATGATTGTTGCATTTTATCAGGCCTAATTAACAAGTGCAGGTGATTGACAAAAATATTATGGATATGATTGTGAGGATGGTGATTGATCAAAATACCAGTGTATTGATGATTGATATTATACATCAAGAATTGGGACTAATGCAATATGTGAATATAATGAGGGACATGAGAGATGTGATGATGGACGATGAAGAAAGAAGTGAAGTGGTCAATCTATCCTTGGGCACTGAAAATTGGGCAAGTGCTACCTACATAGTCTAAAAAAACCTTACACTGATGTAGTTTTGGCTAGATGATATAGGATGATGATGATGATGATGATTCTGATTATTATGATGATGGATTATAATATAAGGATGATGAGGATTGTTAGACATGTTAGTTATTAGATAGATGATAGAGAGATGTTAGATGTTGAGATGTTGATGACTAGAGATATGTTATATGATTGAATAAATGATATAGATGTGATGTTAAATTTCTCTTAGGAAAGATTAGAGATTATATGAGATGATATATGAATGAATATAAGATATAGTAGGATGATAATATGACTAGGAGGAATGATTGGAATTTGATGATTGGGTGGAAGGCAAAGGAATAGGATAAATGGTAAGATATGGGATGTGAGATGATTAAATGATAAATCCATAATTATTGTATTAAATATCATCATATTATAATAAATCCAATAAAAAAAGTACTTGTAAATATGCCCCATGATATAATCATGACCAATGGGAAGTTATGCCAAAGTGCATGTGTAAATAGTGAACTCTACATCATTGAGAGCACTAAAATTTTGGTTTCATCATATAATCCTTGTTCATTTCCCAATAGACAAAATTAGGAATGATAATGATTAATAATAAACATATGAAAATAATTAAAACATAAGACACTCAAATGCAATCAAGCCAAAATAACATAGAGCATACATGTAGCATAAATAAGTATCTACATGTAGTGTCATTATGTTTCATCTAATGGTATTATTGAGAGTTGATGGGATGATGGATTAGGTTATGAGTGGGAATAAGTTAGTAATAATGGTGATGATGTTATTTTGGATTAAGGATAGGAACTTAGAAAAGGTATGGACATGGAATAGACTAAGGATTTGGATGAGAATAACGATTTGGATAAAGATATGGATTTGGACTACACAAGAGACTAAGATTAGGATAAGGATTTTGAACATAATAGGATAAGATGACTAAGATGATAATATTATTAGTATATAAGACAAGACAAGATGATAAGATGGTGAATACATTAGATAGGATAACTGGGATATGTAGGACATATGACAAGATGATGTAAAACAAGCCAACTTAGATGTTTTTAGATTTTTTTGATTTTAGGATTTTTAGGTTCTTTAACATATATCAATTTTTAGTTCTTTTTTTAATATGTATATACACTATAAAAATGGGTTTACTAATAAATGGAATACCAAACCTAACATACAAGATAAAGATAGATGTAATAAAGGATGGGATGGTAGAAGGATGAGGGTAATGTGTAAAAAGGGATGAGGACCAAAGAAGAATAGACTAAGGATTGCCAATTTCCTCATTTTAAAGGAACCAAATATCTAGTTGCCAAAGTGTCTATTGGAGGATATGCTGATGGTTCTATAATATTTTTCAAAACATCTTCCACCCCCATATAAAGGCCAAGACAAGAAAAAAAGATGGATATAATAGGATGCATGATATGATGGAAGATGATGGGTAAGAATAATGGATCAAGGGATATGATATACAAGGAGGAGATGGATGGGATTGGCAAAGGATGTTCTTTTTCCCAAAATGTTGATTTAAAATGTAAAAAATATATTATTTTATCATGATGCTAGAAATTGGTTTTTATAATGTACTTGCCTAAGGGACAATACAACTAGTTTTCACCATGAAATGAATGATTTTTATTTAATTTTTTAACCTTTTTCTTCTTTTTTCTTTTTTTAATTTTGGTCATCTTGATTTATTGGATATGGGTACAAGATGAAAGAATGTTGATATTTGCTACATTGTTAACTGATACCTATTCTATAGATGTGTGCTTCTCGGACCATGTTGTCACTTCTATATATATTGATGTCTATGTAACCTTCATTGAATCTTGATTGAGACCCCTCCAAACATCTAGACAAGGTATATTTTTTACCCCTATGAGAGGTAATGTTGCTCAGGAAGGTGGTGTGAAGTATGGGTTATATTAAATCTTGATGTTGATGGGGAAGGAATGAACTAGAATGGATGATAGGAATTAATGGAATCATTGGAGTGTGATATGAATGTGTGAGGGTGTTTGAGGATTAGGACTATCAATCGCATACACTATTGGAGATGTTAGACATTCATTGTTTGATTGATGCCATATGATAAAAGATTGTAGGAGAGCTAAGACACTTTGGCTATTCAATTACTCTTTGATCTGATTATTTAAAGGACTATTAGCCATCATGATACTACTTTTAATATTATTTTGATTTTTATAATTTATTATATCTTGGCTGCATTTTGGTGCTTGGCATTATGATTCACCATAAGAGATTGATATTATACTTAGATTAGGATTATTTTGGCTTTGATGGTCCTCTAGTGACTGATATTGGGCTGCACTAGGGGAAGACATTTTTGGAGTAGGTTGATGATTTGTTTTTTATTGACTATGACTGATTGGATCAAAGGTGATTTGATCATGATTTATGAATTTTGGAATATGGTCTTGGAATTTTGTACTTTTAGCATATATTATATTACTAGGGGAAGAGTCCAAGGATGTATGTTCCTATTCATCCCTATAGAAGGAGATGATTAAATGTTCATTAATAAGAAGAAAGGGGTCTATGATGGATGGAGGTGGGGTAAATGGCATGATGAGGTCTATTGAAAGCATAACCATTGAGAGGTGGGGGGTGAATTAGTGCAATTTTTTTTTTCAATTCCACTTATCATTCAAACTAATATAGATATGTAGTAATGCATAATCAACCATTCATATGAGCATGAAGAAAGAACATAACACATGAACACAAGAGATTGGGAGACCCACATGGGGGATAAAACCCAATAAAACACATCTTGGACTATATTATTATAATAAATGAAACAATGTTTAGTGAGGCACTGACCTCATAAGGAGTGTTAACCCCTCACTTGTCAAGCACTAACTCAACTAGGCCTTTTGCAAGAACCAACTTGCAAGGAAGAACCAACCCCTAGGTGAATCAAATTAAAATAAAACAATTAGAAACTTTGATCACCTTTGGACACTTGATTCTCACTCAACTGAATATGATCAACTTCTTTTGCTTTTCACACTCTTTTATCTCTCTCAAATAACCTATTAGGCCTCTTCACTCAACTAACCCTCTTCTTAATAGATTTATGTTATATAGCCTTGATAATAATATATATAATCACTATTATAAATTAATAAAATATTCAACATACCTCTTAAATGGTCTTAAATCCCTCTGCTTAGTTTCCAAACTTCTATTTCATTCGTTCATACCCTCAATATACTAACCAGTCTAATTAGGCCTATTAGACCTTCTTATACTTGACTCTTGATTCACATACCTTGGTTAGACAAAAAAACATCTTCATAATTTGATAATAATTTTAATATATAAAAAAACACATTTCATATGGGAAATGACCAGTACACAAGTCAGCCACTACTCATAAGAACCAAAACTACCATTAGGCCTAATAGAGACTTAATGCAATTAGGCCTTCTCAAAGCACAAATTTCACCTTGACCACCTTAGAACGTATTGAGTCTCCAAAAATGGATTAAAAAATTCACACAAACTTCAATTATACCCTTTATAATCTCACCTTAGGTCCCCAACACCATTTATCTCATTTCACTCCTTGAACCATATCACTAGGCCTACTCATAATTAAGCCTTTTCATTGCCAAAATTTTTGCTTTTAATATATTAAGCATACACTTAGATTTGACACATAATCATATAAAAAAATCAGTTATTAAAACATTTAATGACCTCATATTTATCACAATTTCATGAATAAAAATACATTAAAATTAACCTATGATACATAGATAACAAATTCATGTGTATTATATTCTTCAAATCTAGGCAAATCACCTTATAATCATCTCTACTAGAAGACTACTCAGAACTATCAAAGAATTCAAAACATAGTCATAAAATAAATGACTTATAATACCTCTATAATCACTATAAATAAATTAAAATGGATTTATATAATCCTTAATAGTCCTAAAATAATCTTAAAATAAATATATTATAGGCTCAAGTATAAATATTGGTCTTACAATCCAATCTCATGGCTTCACTGTACACAAACCTCACTATGTTAGACAAGTTAGTTTGAGAGAAAATTTATGCCAATACACACACATATACAAATATTTAATCCAATAGGTATATGTGTTACATGTATTTAAAAATAACCCAATGAAATTGGGTCCATCCTTAATCCATAACAACGCATCCCTAATCTCATTCCCACTTCTACCTAGTTTTTCTCACTGTCTGCCTCACTAGGCCTTTTTAGTAATAGGTCAACTTTCATGAATGGTTTAACATATTTGAGGTATTTAAATTTATTATAAACCACCATAAACATGAATAAAAATTAACAATCTTTAACTTTCATCTATTGTGCAACTTTGACTCAGTCAACCTTGCTTGCAATACCAAAAATCTAAGAAATAAGGGATTTCTTGTAGCTTCCACTCACTCTTCTAAAAAATAATGCCACTTGGAGATACCTAGGAGAGTATTATACATGATAAAATAATAAAAATATGTCATCATATTCATTATGATCCATTTATATCAATATCTTCTATATTGGGTCACTATTAGGGTTCTAAGAGGGTTTATATTACCTTCCACTATTAACAATTGTTCACAAAGATTAAGCCCTCAAACCAAAAAATAATGCCAAGAAATTTGAGATAGAACCATTTACCTAGCTACCATTAATTCTTATATCCTCATGTAAATGTTTCACATGTTAACAAGCATAATAAAATCTTTCTTAGGTATGTAATACCTTATTTTGTGCACACATAAAACCTAAAAATAATATTTCATGTTTTATTTTTTAATTCAAGACATAAAAATTCACAAAAAAAACTTGAAGTAACCTCTCATACATTTTTAATAGATCACATAAACTTTATCACCTTTTAAACTTAACTTGACCCCTCATTAGGCCACATTAGGTCTCTTTGTACACTAGGCCTAAACTTGTAAGCCACACTTAGACCTTGAAAAAACATTGAAACCTCATGTGTTGCTCTCAAAACCCTTTTTTTAATGTCATAAAACCTCATACAATGATCACAAACTACCATTATTCTTCACATAAGCCTCAAACTACTGACCTCAACATGCAACCAAGCCTATACATTCACACTAGGTCTTTCATGTACATGATCATGAACTCAACCTCAAGAACATCAAAGACAAATTAGAATAACATAAATGAAAATTTCATGACATAAATTACAACTGAATTCATACCTTAGAACACATTCTCAACAAGCTCAATGAGTGGTGATGGGGCAACATGGTCCTCATAGGGGTTCTTAAGAGACCTAGTTTTGACATCAGAGAAGATCTCCTCAAGATCAACAAAAGTATCACTAAAAATATATGTAGGATATGTTATTTAATTAGGATTAAATCCAATCTAATGATATTGGATAGATAAATATGCTAATAACTCAGTTATGACTTCTTTATCCTAATTAGGGTCAAAATATATGTCTAGTAATTGATTATCATCTAAATTAGAAGTATCTTAAAAATGGTAGGCATAGTCATCATTTACTACAAAATCTATTAGGTATGATGTTTTTGCTAATGGATTTGATTCAAATATTGGTGTTGAACATGATCTTGATGTTGATAATACTAGTGTTAACTCAAATGTTGAATATGATGTGATGATGCTAGTAGAAGATTCTTTGTCTATAAGTAACCTCTCAACATGGGGTATTTGAAATAATGGATGAGGAGGAGATGATGGAAGAATAATGATTTTTCCAAGGATATGCCCATGAAAGAAGGACTCATGAGGGAAAGAATAACTAGGTTCATGGGAAATAAACTCATTTTCTATAGAGGATTTATCAAAGATGGGGGGACCATGGAATATGGATTTAGTGTATTTAACATGGATTAGAAGGGGAAGGGATTTATCATGATCAATAATGGAATCATGGCATTTATCTTATTATTCACCTATGGATGTAGACTCATCTGATTCATTATCAAGTTATATGTCATCATGATTGATGAGATCTTGGATATAGTTTTGGAATTTATGACATCAATTAATGGTATGCACTTAGGTTTATTAATATATATAATAGTGATTGGAATTATACCATGAGGGCTTAGGTTTATCAAGATTAAGATGTCATATGGGTAGTGTTTCTATTCAAAATTCAGCTTTCAGATTCAAGGAGAGAAATAAGAAACTAGGGAAATGGTCAAGGCTTGTGAAGTACCTGGATAAAGTCTGCGCACCGTAATCCAGACACTGTGAGTACTCCTCTTTGGCTATGGAAGAATGACACCTACAAAGAAGAAGACTTGGACAAAAGGGTGTTAGATGGATAGATGGTGGGTTGCCAGGCAAAAGCCTGTTCCCAGAAGTATGAAAACTTCCTTAAGGGAGGTCAACCCACTAGTCGATAAAAGATGTCTGATAAAATAACAGAATGCTAAAAAGACTGAAATGATAAAGAGATTGAAAGAGAAAAAGAAGCAAAGGCTTACTTGGAAGATGCTGTCAGCTTAGTCACAATCGCCGGCGTCAGTGGTCCTACCGACGTCGGTGGTCGGGGTCTGCCGACGTCGGTTAGTCTGTCGACGTCGGTGGGGGTAATGACCGGCATCGGTCAGGGCAATGGCCTCTGGACGGGTCTGGTCAGGTTTTGGTCAGGACTTGGTCTATGGTTTGTCTGTGGGCTGAGAGTCTGGTTTTGAGGTAGTCTGAAGGTCTGAGTCTGGTCTTAGGTAGTCAGAGGGTCTGTGCAAAGATGCAGGGGAGTCAAATGGACAGAAGGGTAAAGGAAGCCAATCAGGGAGATAGGAATCCGAGTCTGCCTGGTCGGGTGAGCAGTCTGGTGGTGTGTTGAATCTAGTTTAGAAACAAATGACTAGAAAACAAAATGAAAATAAACAGAGTACTTACCTATGCCCTGCTGAAGAAGTGTTGCAGACTGGTGTCCTGTTGTCGATGATGTTGGATGTGAAGACCTATTGCAGAGTTAGGTGATGTGAGAGAGAGAGAAATGCAGAGAGGTTGGTAGATTGATGGATGACTGAAGACTCCAAATCCCTGATTAGTTCTTGAGATTGAGAACTTGATCAGCAGTTGTGATTCTATGATTAGAAATGTGATTAGAAATTTTGATTGTGATTCACTGATTTGGGAGGAAATGTGATTTTTTGATTTTGGAGAGAGATAGAGGTTTAGACATCGGTTTAAGTAAACTGACGTCGGCAATCCCACTGGCATCAACCTACAGTTGACCGACGTCGATGGGTTCAGAACGTGTACAAAGGCCAGCAAGCCCATTCTGCATCTGCCAAGTGCAAAATTGGTTGGAGAAGTGGTCGAAGGTAAGCTAAATACGTGTGAGAGGTGGTTCGGCGGTTGGAGAGGAGGAAGAATAGGTCTAGGGTGAGTCACAAGGTGAGAATTAGTCTAAGGTGAGATGTCCTAGGTGAGGTGTCAAAGGAGGGGGGGAAAAAGGGACTTATTTAATTAAAAATAGATGATTATTTCCAATTAATAAGACCTAGGCTAGGAATGGTTAGGATTGGACCAAGGGGGGAAGAAGGCCAAAGTTAGACACGATTTCGGTGTCTACATTTGCCCCTTTTTGTCTTGTTGGTTGTTCTAGACGAACTGCAAGACAAAAACAAGAGTTGGTTACCCCAGGTAAGGGATGATGTGGATTGCCCTGAAGTATGGATGAGGTATTCCCCCTCAAAGCAAGATTTGAGGGAAGGGAAACTGATGTCGGGTGCTGATTTGATGAAGAGGTGGATGAGAAGGATGAAGAGTGAGTGAAAATTTTGCAAAAGTCGTGATTGCACGTATACCACTTCACGAGATGGTCAGGTCAAATGTGTCACAGGTCAAGGGTCGAGGAGTGCCAAAATTGAAATAATTGGGCCCCAGCATTTAGTCATCTACTGATCGGGTTATTCAATCGTAGCTATAGCTCCAAATGGTCATCATGTTCTAGGTATCCCAGGCTCAGGAAGTGCTCCTAAAAACATGAAAAGGTCACAAGTAGTGCGGATCAATTGGCGTGTGATCCTATACTTATGAGGGTCCAAAAATATAGTCTGTGGACAAAATGGCTAACCAATCGTGGAATAGCATACAGGCAAAAAAAAATGACCAAGGCAACATTGTCTTGGAAGTGGTCAGGGTCGGAGGAGATAGGCATGATCTCCAATGTTTAGTGGTCGAGGGCAAGGTCATGGTCAAAAGAAAGAAAGAAGGTTTGTCCATCAGAGAGATGAACAAATGAGGGTGGTTGAGCTAACCCCAGAAGACGCGTGTCATCTGAGTGCTGCCTAAAAAAGGTCTGAGTGGTAGATAGGTGGTCAAAGTGGTTGATAAACTAGTCTTGGTTAAGGTCAAAGTTGAGTGATGAAAAAGAGGGGGTTTGTCCATCAGGGAGACGAACAAACAAGATGGCTGAGCTAACCCCAGAAGATGGTCGTGTCATCTGAGTGCTGCCTAGATAGCCCCGGTCATAGGGCATCAGACCAATGTAGTTTGAAGAAAAGAGACAAAATGGTCAATAGACTGGTTTTGGTCTAAGAAGATGAGGAGAAAAAGATGTTACAGCCTTTTCCAAATGGTGTATTCTGTAACATTGGTCGAGGGGTCTTTCATCCCTAACAATTTTCCATATTCGTGATGGATGTATGCTAAAAATGAATTGAAGGTCTATTTATGCGTCATCAAGTATTGGTTTATGCTTAACATAAATTGAGGTGGGTCGATAGCTTCCATGTGTATTGGTGTCCATAGAAACTATGTGAAAATGGACTATGAGAGGGTTGTGGTCTGATAATGGTTGGATGTGACCAAAGCGTAGAGAAAAAGTGAAAGGCAAATTGCTCTTTCATTGACAAGGACCAGAAAGACATCATAGATAGGGGGTATGAGAACCAAGAGTCCCATTCATGCATGATGTCGTTGATCATAAGTTGTGTTAGAGTGGTAATCAAATCACTTTTACATTAAAGTGAGCTTGAAGTCCCTTGAGCAGGTGTTAGGATAGGAGAAAATAGGGTAACCCATTTTAAGAGCAAAGATAACCTTGCCCCTTTTTATAGGAGACCCTGAGACGTCTACAAGTCAAGTCCATGACTTTTTTATTTTTTATTTTTTATATATATGGCACAGACTGATCAATGCGGGAAGCCTCCATAGAGATGTCATTTGCTTGGTGGTCATTTGTGAGGCTGATCAATGCGGGAAGCCTCTAAAAAAGTAGATGTGCTGTTTGTAGCAAGAGTTTGTCATAGCCATCCTTCGAGGGAGTGGTCTATATTTTGCTTGAGATATAAGGGCTTTGAATAGCTGTCCTTTGAGGGATCAGTCTATTAGCTATAGCAGTGATAGTATAGCTGTCCTTCGAGGGAGCAGTCTGCCTTTTTGATTTTAGTATAAGTTATGTGACCATGGATATGTTGACATCTTGATTATGTTTTGACAGAAATGTGAGTTATGGACAAGACTATAGAAGGTCAAGGGATCCCTTTTATTAGGACAAAAGCATCCTACTGTATAAAAGGGTTAAAGAGGATTTGTTAAGGGGAGTAGGGTTGAAAGGAATGAGGACTAAGAGGACAAGGGTTGCTCAAAGGGACAAGCTTAAGGTAAATGCCAAGTGGATGAGTACTCGACTAACAGTAGAATGGTCACAGATGAAAGGCATAAAAGGGCTTAGGGTTTGATAAGTCCCTGGACCATGCTTGCATGTTATGAAGTTGTCCAAGTCAACTAGGAGCAAACTTGCTCCATTTGCCTCTTCAAGGTTGGCCACGATGATGGTTGTTGCTAGATGTGAAGTTGGTTGATATGGTTGCTGATTGGTCAAGACTGGTTGAATGTTTGGTCGAAGATTGGTCAATATTTGGTTGAGATGTGGTCATTAGATATGTGGTCAATGGTTGGTCGAGGGTTGATTGGTCGGTATGTGGTCTTGGATTGGGTCAAATGTTTGGTTGAGGTCGGGTTGAATGTTTGGTTGCTAGTCTAGTCGAGGTCAGGTTGAAAGAATGATTCACATGTGGTCGAGACGGGGTCAAAAGGTTGGTCAAGGCATGGATAAAGGTTGAATTCCCCCAGTGGTTAGGAAGAATGTTTGATAAATTGGTTAAGGTCGATTGAGGCTTGGTGGTCAAATTGACAGTGTTGATTTCAAATAAGGGGGTTAAAGGCGACAAAGGGACCATAGTCTGGTGTGGAGATCCAGATTTAGGTGATGAGGCTTGAGAAGCATGGGTCAGTGTTGATGGCTTGTCGAAGAGGTGGCCAAGAGGATCCTTGGTGAGAAGGGTGTCCTTTTTCTAGTGTTGACGAGTGACAGCTTTGAGAGCACAACAATGCTCAGTGTCATGTCCCAGAGTGTGATGATAGTGACAAAATTTAGAGTTGTCGAACCAAGATGGCCTTGATCCAAAAGTGGATGAGTGGGGCAGTGTTGAAGGTTTGTTGATAATGTGGTCGAGAAGAAGGGTGTCTTTCTCCAAACATTGGCGAATGATGACCTTGAGGGCATGACAATGCTCGGTGTCATGCCCAGGCATGTGATGATACACACAAATCTGAGTGTCGTCGAACCAGGGTGGTTTTAGTCTAAGAGATTGATATGGTTTAAGAGGTGGGAGGTGGATACGAGAGGACTGTAATAAGTGCCCTAACAGCAAGATGTAAGAACCTGCTAATGGGTCTAGATGTTTTGTTGCAGTGAGGGTTGATGACTTTGGTTTGAGAGGTGTAAGAGGCGTTGGTCGATGGTTTGAGGGAGATATATGTCTGACGGGTTGAGAGAGTAATGGAGGCAAATTGCCTCTATGAAGTATGGGAGTAGGAATAACTCCAAGTAAAGTGGATGAATATGGGCAAAATAGAGGGCAATGATGAAGGTAGGGGAGGAGTCCTCCGGTGTGGTCTAGTGGCTTTCATAGGTTTGGGTCGAGGGCCATCGTTGTGTGAGACGAGGTTAGAGACGGGTTTGAGTTTAGATGTGGATGGAGATGAGTGAGATGTAACAATCTCAGGCAAAGGGCAAGAGGAAACCGTGACTGGGTCTTCCTCGATCGAGATGGGTGAAGAGACTGGGTCTTCTCTTGGTGGAGAAGAAACAGGAAAGGGCGGTTCCTCAAGAGGGTAGATGGCAGGGGTGATCGCGCCTTCTATTTGTGCTTGAGGAGTGGGCAAGGTAGGGTCTCCCATTGGTGGGAGGAAAGATGAATGTGAGGCTAAGGACATAGGTATAGTCAAGGCATCCTCCAGTATAAGAGAGATAAATGGAGGACTAATAGGAGAAGAAAGTTCTTCATCCTGTGAAGAAGGAGGTTGGTCAGAGACAAGAGGCAAGATAGTGTTGATTGTGTGAATATTGTGGTCTTGGGAGTCATTGGTCATGGTTTGGACATTGTTTTGAGTAGGTGGATGGTTTGGAAAGGGGTGTTTGAAGATGTCAATGTTTTGATTGGGAGGGGCGTTCGGGTTATCTAAAATAAGATCCCCCTTGTCGATCATGTCTTGGACTATATTTTTGAAGGTTTGGCAATTGTCAATGTCGTGGCCTTGGATGCGATGAAAGTGGCAGAAGTCAGCCTCTCTATACCATGTAGGGAGGGCTTTTGAAGGGTCGAATTGAGGTGTTCGGATTGGAGGGAGATTGAGGACCCCCTGATTGACAAGTTTTTCCAAAACGGAAGCGTATGATTCTCCAAGTGGAGTGTATGAACGCTGGATGTACCATTGTTGGAATTGTTTGGTGATGCTGGAAGATGTCGAAGGTTGAGAGTAATTAGTTGTTGTCGAAGATGGTGATCTAAGGACCATAGTGTTGGCCACTCCTTTGGACTGGGAGTTGGCAGAAGAAGAAGGTCTGAAAGAAGGATGGCCATTGGTTTTAGCGTTGGTATGACACAATTTGACCTTATCTTCTTCAAGGGCACGGAGTTCAAGCTTTCGAGCCATGGTGAAGGCTTCGTCAAAAGTGTGGAAGGTTTGAACCCACAAGGTGGATGAGATGTGCCTGGCACATGCTTGAGAAAAGAGCTCAATGAGCTTGGGTTGAGGCAAGGAGAAGGAGAGCTGGTTAATCATGCCTTTCCAACGGGCGACAAAATTGGCTATGGATTCGTCGTCGAATTGCCTGATGGAGTAAAGGTCTGTGATAGAGACTTGTTTAGTGATGTTGATTGAAAAATGGTTGAGAAATAATTGGGCGAGTTGGATGAATGAAAAGAGAGAATGTCTGGTAAGAGAGCTATACCAGTCAAGGGCAGGGCCAGAAAGGGACATAGGAAATGTGCGTAAAAGCAACGCATCATCATGGGTGATAAGGTAACAGGCATGTCTGAATGCCCGTAAGTGTTGTTGTGGGTCTTCCTTGCTGTGAAAGTGAGAGAATTTAGGAAGCTCCCATTGGTTGGGGTATGGTCGGATAGGGACGAAAGGATGAATGGGCTCTTTGCAAATCTGGTCGTATGACAGGACATTGCTTGAGCCAAAAATGGAGGCTTCAAGACTAGACATTTTATCCATCAACATTTTGATGAGATCTGCTGATGGATTGGTGGGTTGAGCGCCCCCTAGGTTGTAAGGTGCTTGAAATAGGCTAGAAGAGGGATGCGACATAGTCAGTTGTACAACGTACGGATGACTAGTCGCAGGGGCAGAAGTGGAGGCTAAAGGTGGTTAGGTGATGAAAGTAGAAGGCATAAGATGACTAGGTACCGCCAAAGGTGGTTGTATGGCGGCATTAACAAAGGGTGAGGTAGGCATTCCTACATTTGTGAGTGCAAGAATGTGAGGAGTTGAGACAATCAAGTTCTGGTATGATGTAGAACTTGGTTGAATTGTGTGTGGTTGAGGGGGTAACGAAACCCCGGTGGAGGTTGGTCGAAAAATGGATGGGGAGGCCAAACTTTGCGTATTGGCCATGGTCAAGTTAATGGTTGAGGTGAAAGGTTGAGTCATAAAAGGTTGGGTGGTGAATGGTGTCGATGTCATCGCCACTTCACCCGAAAGGTCTCGTGTTGGGTTTCTCACGAGATAGTTATGGAGGGCTGTGCTGTTGAGGTCCAAGAATCGTGCGAAATCTTGGTCCCCTTCAGGAATGATGGGATTCGGGGTCGGGGTTGGTCCTGTAGGAGTTATTTTAGTCTCTAAGTGAAACTCCATGATAGGATTAGTTAGGGACGAGGTAGGCGAAAGCGGTTGATGGTTAGAGTGGTCAAGAAGAGAGTCAGGTTCCAGAAACTATGTTCTTGTAGTCTCAAAAAACTAGAATGAATGTTTAAATAGTTAAAAAGTTGGATTTTAAGCTTGCTATTTTTGAAAAAAAGAAAATGGACAGAGACCAATGTCGGTATAAAAACCGATGTCGGTTAAGTAGACTACCGATGTCGGTCAGATGACCGATGCCGGTACAGAAAAGTTGCCGACGTCGGTTACAGAACTGATGTCGATTACTGTGTTTTCTAGAAAACTCAAAAAAAAGTTTTTGGAAATGAAGAAGATGTCCTTACCAGCTCAAAAAAGATAGATAAAAATAGAAAATAAGATGATGACAGACAGATCTAAGCATTAAATCCTAGAATCAAATTTTAGAATCTGTGGCTTATGCCTTAGATGAATGTTTGGGGAGGTTGGCTATAGAATGGTCCTAGAAAAAGGTGGTCTAAAGATGGTTTCAGGTGTGTTTTAGGTGCGCAAAAGTCTGTGTTAGGTCCGGTATGTGGCCTGGTGCTAAGGAGCAAGCTCCCCTCACTTCACGATTCCAGTGGTTAGCTGGTCTCGCTTAGCCAAGATATACCTTGCCTAGAGATTATACTCTGCCAGAGAACAAAGTGAGCTTTCCCCTTGGTGATGAAATCCAAGTGAGATTGCCAGGTAGGGGTAAGGTATCCGTTGGGGGATGAAATCCCAGTCGGGCCTTGTCTCAAGTGTGTTTGATGTTTGTTTTAGTGCATGTGGTCTGGTTGTGTAACATGGAGTGGACTAGATTTATTCAATATGTGGATTTAAGTTACTAGATGTGGACTAATGCATGCAAGCACAAGCAGAAATGGAAGTGCAATACGTTTTAAGCCCAAGTTGAAATGTGAAGTTTAAATGAAGACAAGTTTGAGAAAGGGTTTAAGAGTATGATGTTGGACTAGTCTAGAAGTGCAAGAAAGAAAAGAAAGGTTCATTTTAATTCCTGCTTATAGTGTCGTTAAGAAGAGAAGAAGGAGGAGAAAAGGTAAGAACCTAATGCACCTAAATGAAAGAAAAGAAAAGGAACCCGAGAAGAACCTAAGGTCCCACCGGGCGTGCCAAAATGTTTCTATTCAAAATTCAGCTTTCAGATTCAAGGAGAGAAATAAGAAACTAGGGAAATGGTCAAGGCTTGTGAAGTACCTGGATAAAGTCTGCGCACCGTAATCCAGATGCTGTGAGTACTCCTCTTTGGCTGTGGAGGAATGACACCTGCAAAGAAGAAGACTTGGAGAAAAGGGTGTTAGATGGATAGATGGTGGGTTGCCAGGCAAAAGCCTGTTCCCAGAAGTATGAAAACTTCCTTAAGGGAGGTCAACCCACTAGTCGATAAAAGATGTCTGATAAAATAACAGAATGCTAAAAAGACTGAAATGATAAAGAGACTGAAAGAGAAAAAGAAGCAAAGGCTTACTTGGAGGATGTTGTCGGCTTAGTCACAGTCGCCGGCGTTGGTGGTCCTACCGGTGTCGGTGGTCAGGGTCTGCCGACGTCGGTGGGGGTAATGACCGGCGTCAGTCGGGGCAATGGCCTCCGAACGGGTCTGGTCAGGTTCTGGTCAGGACCTGGTCTGTGGTCTATCTGTGGGTTGAGAGTCTAGTTTTGAGGTAGTCTGAAGGTTTGAGTCTGGTCTTAGGCAGTCAAAGGGTCTGTGCAAAGATGCAGGGGAGTCAAATGGATAGAAGGGTAAAGGAAGCCAATTAGGGAGATAGGAATATGGGTCTACCTGGTCGGGTGAGCAGTCTGGGGGTGTGCTGAATCTAGTTTAGAAACAAATGACTAGAATACACAATGAAAACAAACAGAGTACTTACCTGTGCCCTGCTGAAGAAGTGTTGCAGACTGGTGTCCTATTGTCGATGATGCTAGATGTGAAGACCTGTTGCAGAGTTGGGTGATGCGAGAGAGAGAGAAACGCAGAGAGGTTGGCAGATTGATGGATGACTGAAGACTCCAGATCCCTGATTAGTTCTTGAGATTGAGAACTTGATCAGCAGTTGTGATTCTGTGATTAGAAATGTGATTATAAATTCTGATTGTGATTCGCTGATTTGGGAGGAAATGTGATTTTCTGATTCTGGAGATAGATAGAGGTTTAGACATCGGTTTAAGTAAACCGACATCGGTGATCCTACTGGTGTCGGCTGACAGTTGACCGACGTCGGCGGGTTCAAAATGTGTAGAAAGGCCAGCAAGCCCGTTCTGCATCCGCCAAGTGCAAAATTGGTTGGAGAAGTGGTCGAAGGTAAGCTAAATACGTGTGAGAGGTGGTTCGGCAGTTGGAGAGGAGGAAGAATAGGTCTAAGGTGAGTCACAAGGTGAGAATTAGTCTAAGGCAAGGTGTCCAGGCGAGGTGTCAAAGGAGGGGGGGAAAAAGGGACTTATTTAATTAAAAATAGATGATTATTTCCAATTAATAAGACCTAGGCTAGGAATGGTTAGGATTGGACCAAGGGGGGAAGAAGACCAAAGTTAGACATGATTTCGGTGTCTACAGGTAGATAGACCATCATGTCATCGATAATGAGTTGGTGGAAGAGGGATTCAAAGGATATAGGAAGAGGAGTATAGGAGCTCTCTTCTCTTCTTGACTTAGATGTGGAAGAATTGGACTTTAGATCAGAAGGATGTTGACATGACTAGGTGGATGAAATAGTAGTAGCCAAGGCAAATAGGATAGGATTTTGTTTGCTATTGTAAGGAGTAGATTATTAGATATGATTAGTGGAAGGGATATTTGAATGTGACTCACATGGATTAGTTTGGACTAGAGGTAATGGTAGGTAGAGGGGGTTGAAGTTTATAGGATATGGAGTATTCAACTCAAGAAGGTGAAAAAGGATCATATCCCTATTGGTAATAAGGTAGTACTTAATCAGGGTATTGACCAAATTTATTTTATATGCCATGTATAAGGATGAGATAAAGTATGGATGATGTGGTTCACTAGTCCCAATTAATAGGTACAAGGGATTTAATGGAAATATTAAGGGATGAAGATGAGATGCGTGGGACTAATTCGGACAAAATATTTTTTAGTGCAATTTAAAGTTTGACTATATGTTTGATGTGATGTGATGATCAATTAAGGAATATCAGATTAGGATGTGAGCTAGACTTCAATGATTGGACTGAATTTGACTAGGTGAGCTATGATAATATCTAAGATTAGATGAGGGTCTAAACTAGCTTGAGAGACTAATTTCAACTATAAGGATTAGATTAAGACTAGATCAAGAATAAGATGATTAAATCAAATAGGATGCAATGGTTATATTAATAGGTTGAGGGGATTGTGATAATGTGTAAGACTTAAACTTGATTAGACACCAGTAAGATAATGATGAGGACCCTAATGAAGAAAGTTGTTTTCCAACATGGATTAAGACTAAAGTATGACTGCAAACTTGATAGGGGGATTATTAAAGATAAGGGGATGAATTAGGCTAGACTATGATTAAGACTAGGTTGATAAGGTGACTAGGAAATACAAGATCAAGATAAAGGATTGGTTATGGATAAGTAGAATTAGGACAAAATATGGATGAAAATATGTGATTATGTTATGCAGGTGATGTGGATGGATGAGACTAGACTAGGAGGCAATCAAAAATGGGTATAAACAAGGTGGAATAAGTGAAAAATATGATGTTAGGGATGATTAATGTTAAGGTTAAGTGAAAAATATGAGGTTGGACTATGATAATAAGTAATCAAGGGATGACAATACTTTATTAGGATATGTAAGTGGTGTGGGTATGACCAATGATGGGTGGATATGACTAGACCAAGATTGGATTAAGACAAGAAGGTGATAAGAGATAGGATGAGATAAGTAAAAGGATGTAAAAATATAATATGTAAAAGAGGATGGTGATAAGGATGTGATAAGGTAAGGATATACAAGATTAAAATATGTGTAAAATATCTAGATAAGTGTGTTTAAGTTTGGGTGAAAGGCTGACTTAGATAAAAAATAACACTAGTCTAACACAAAACTCACCAAATCAAGTAAACCATAAACCTAAGATTAGTTAATTTAATTGGAATGCAACTTGATGAATTCACCATCTAATATATTTTTAGGATGGTGTCCCATTATGGAATCTTCCAAACACTCTATACCCCATTTGCACATGATGGTCACTTGGGAGTTGATATTGACTCCAATAACAAGTCACTTGTTATGGATGAAAGGTCTTATGCTAGGTTTAATGGGATATTTAGGGGTATCCCTAATATACTCTAGGTATGGTGGGGCTTAATTTTATGTAGGGTGTTATCTTATGCCTAGTTATATAATTAACTCTTCCCCTTCATGGATGACTTGTATGGTGTCAATCACTTAGCCTAATGGTAGTTGTCCCTAATATTTATACTCCACCTAAACACAAATTATGGATTAGCATGTGGTGGTAAAATCCATGGTCACTATCCCCCTAAGACTATGACAAGTTCATGGGTGTTAATTCCATTTCACGTTTCCTCTAGAAAATAAAAATGGGAAGGTATATTAGTGGTTTTTGATCCTCCAAGAATCACCACAAGGATGCAAGGATGAGAGCATACACCACCATAACCCTCAAGTGATAAACAATCAAACCAAAAAGAGATTAATTATATGTGAGATATGTACAATAATATACAAAGGAATTTAAACAAAATGATTCATTGATTAAAATTATTTTAGACAAAAAAAAATGAGTTTTAGGATGCCAAAATGTCTTTGACAGGTGACCTTCAAGAAAATGATTATTAGTTTGGTTGACACTCATGAAAGGGTAACATGCAAGACAAGTGATAAGTAATTTTGATTGAAAATCTTGATGTTAACCTAAAAGACAAGATGTTAGACCAAAATATGACCTACAATGTAAGATTTTAGCAAGTTAAAATAGCTTCTAGATTTACCCCTGAAAGAAAAAAATGTTAGTCTAATAAGCCATAATAAAAACCACTAAAAAAATCATGATTTAGGTCTATATCTTATTTGAGGGAGAGGGACATGAGGTAGGGGTATAGGGGTGTCATCCCATAGTGGGGTCAAGGGAAATCTCCTCTTGTGGGGTTAAGGGGTAGCACCCATTATGGTGTTAAGTGGCAGAACCCCTTGTGTGCTCTGAGGTAGTGCCCCTAACATGCACCCCCAGTAGGGTCAAGGGGAATCTCCCCTTGTGGGGTTAAGGGGTAGTGCCTCTTGTGGGGCTAAGTTGTATTGATCCTAATGAAAAATGTAATTTGGGCATTGTGAATCCCTTATAATGACTCAAAATTCATTGAAAGTGACCTCTAAAAATGTACTCAAAAGGGATAAAATTGAATGTAAAAATAAGTGCAAAAATGCAACTATAGAAGGCAATATAACAAATATGCAGTAAATTATTGCAATGTCACTTCCATAGAGTGTAATATCATGACTTTTCTATAATACCATGATAGTAAAATATAAATTTTATAAAAAGAGGATAATCGTTAGTGATTATCGTGAGGTTTTATACAAAACCATGATAGTTTAAGTGATATCATGATTTTTATTACAAAATCACAATTTCATAATTTGTGATATTTCAAGCCAAAGAAAATTGACTAAATCCATATAATCAAACTTAAAATAAGGACAAAGAGATTTAAAAAAATGGATAGAGGGATAAAAAATTCATAGAGTCCAAATTATATCTATAGAATATTAGAAGGGTACTTGATATGTGTTTAGATTAATTAAAAAGTGATGAAGATAATATCACTTACATTATGAAAAATTGGTTAAAATAATACAAGATCACAACTCTGAGATAAATGATATTTTAGTATGAGGGAAGAAGGGTTTTGTTTGATTTGGTCATTTAATAACAATCTGGGTTGATATATCCTACTTCCCTGCACATAGAATATAACTTTTTCTACCCCTACAATATAGGCCTATAAAAGCTAAAGATTAATGTAAAAACTATTTATTCTTGGTGAAATAGTATGTCCTATAACATCATGAGTTATAAGACATAAATACAAATTTATATATGGAATCATTCATTTTGAATTAGCATTATCGTAAAAGATCTAAAAACCTATCAAAATGTAAATGGTTAGCGGTTATGAAAATATAGCTTAATTTTAGGCAAAACCATGATTTTAATGGTAATATCATAGTTCATGATCATAGTTCATGAATTCATGCTTTTGAAGTAGAGGGTTAACCTACAAAAAAATATTTTTTAGCAGTTAAAGTCTAGTGGTCAACATAAAATGATAACTCCCAAGGATAATACCATGAATATAAATCAATAGTTTTGCAAAGTAAAACTACAATTCACCTAGGCATAACCGTTTGGCAAAATATGGTGCTTATTTCTCAACTAGTTAGTCATGTAAGCTATCAAAACACATCAAGGATACAAATAGGTTAAATTGGGAGGGGATGTCCCATTTTGGTTTCCAAAATTTATATTTTAATTTTGAGCAATTAGATTAATCTACCTAAAGGTGACAATTTAAACCTAAAATGCACAATACACTCAATAAGAGAGATTATAGAAGCAAATAAAAAAATATGAAGAAGATATTCATAATTCCTTGCCTCAACTAGCCCCTCTCCTATATATTCAAGTGAATTGTTGATTGTTAATTCCAATTAGACTTAGAATTTTAGCATGATGATAGCTTGATTGTTGTTTTTGATTATGGATTTGTCATGGAAATTTTATGGATTTAATAGTTGGTTTAGCCATGGAGTAGAGGCTTGTATAAATAGGAAAAGGGGAGGAAGATTAATGTATCTCATTCAAATTTGATCCATGAGAATCAATATTGGAGGAATTTCTAAAGAATTAAAATTTCCTTGGAATCCTCTAGAATAGAGGCTTCTAAAGATGAGGGGTCAAGTTAAAGGAGGTTCTAAAAGTGGAGAATTTTATAATCTCTTTAGGGATTAATTAGGATTGGTAAGGGAGTAGGATAGATATTAGGTTGGTGATTAGGTACTAGTGGTATAGGAGAGCCTAGGAGTAGGCTTAGTAGGTGGGTAGGTGGGTCATGGGAATTTAAAATTCCCAAAGAATGGATAAGTACGATTAGGATAAGATTAAGAAATTATTATAAGAATCAATATATTAGTGGGATAGGGAAAGTTTAGTGAATGAAGAAATGATGAGGGGGTATATTAGATAAATTAATATTATTATAGTAAAGGAGGTAAATTAGTGGGATTAATTATAATAATTAAGGTGAGTTGAATTTATTAAATATAGATAAGCATACTAGACCAATATCCTAGTCCATATATAGGGATGTGGAGTCATTTTCCCTCAAATTAAAACACAATATTACCTGTAACAAGATGAGAAACTAAAAAATCATTCCAGACACACAACACACAAAATACAACACCTAAAAACAAGGAAAAATATGCCAACAAACACTTAGGTAAAAAAAAACATAAACAATCTACTACACAAAATTAACCTCAACATATCTTCCTCTTCCAAGGTCAAATGGAAATCTCTTGGGATCACCATGCTCCCACAAAGTAATATTTTCATATGTTGAATGAAGTTTAATTAGGTATTTCTCATGGTGTGAGAGATTCCACCTACATTATGAGATGTTGGTATACTCATGGTCTCTTGTGTAGACACCAATATTGTGTCAACCCCCCCTTGGTCCCCTTCTAACTCTAACATTCCTAACCCACACTTTATTAATTTAAAATAAGTTATTTATTTTAAATTAATCATCCCCTCACCTCAACACCTCACCTAAGACCATTTCTTACCCTATGACTCACCCCAAGACTAAGTCCTTCATATCCTAACTACCTAAGACCTATTCCAACCTTCTAACTAACTCTCATGCCTAATAAACCTATCTTTTGATCATTTTCCAATGGAAAATGCACTTGGCAAATGGAGAAATGGGAAAAGGGCTAAAAATAACCCTTTTACCTGTTCTTTAGCCGCTGACATCGGTCAACTGTCAACCGATGCCGGCAGAATCACCGATGTCGATTACATAAACTAGGCTTCTAACCTTGAGTTTCCCCTACCTCTTCACATATCGACGCACACGCTCTGAGACTAAGCATCAAAATTCTATTATCACTCTCTAGGCTACAAAAACTCTACAAAAATCACTCCAGACATTGGATTGGGAACATTGTATGAGATCTTTGACATCAGCCGCAATAGGAACAAGCATCCTGACACCCTTCGGTCTTTGACAAAATGCTAAGTATTCTTCTGGTATCCATTTCAAAGTTCTAGATTTACTTGATAATTATTTTCTATTTACTATTTCTGAATTTTGTAAAAGAAACCTGACTTCCTCTGTTGAAGGGCTGAAAAGCCTTCCTCTGACTCCTACCTTACTCTTACACCTACCCTCCACCTTTTTCCCTTCGTCAGACCCTATTCTCCTTCCCATAACTCTACATAAACCTCCCAACTCCTGAAATCCTCTGTCCATCACTCAAACACCCTAAAACTCATCTAAATACCTATTGCCCCTACTAACATCGGTAGTATAACCGACGTCAGCACTTTTACCTACCGACATCGGCAGAATAACCGATGTCGGTGACTGTGCAAACCAGAAGACTAACCTAAACAGCCCAAAGACTAGATATAACCTCTGACCAATTTGCTAAGACTCACAGATTGCAAGAATAGGTACACAACATTTTGACTTTTCATTTATGTAAGTCTTTTATCATTCTACTTTATACAAATCTCTTTGTCTTAAATAGTGGACTGTCATCCTTCACGAGGATTTATGCTTCTGGGACCAAGCACGTAGCTTGGCAGTCCACCTTATCTTATTATAACATTTTCTTTGTTCTAAGTCTTATTCTTATCTACAGGTGTCTTCCTCCATAGCCAAAGAGGATCTCCTACAACATCTGGATACGGTGCGTAACTTAATCTGGGTAACATACAAACCCCTAACCATTATCTTTAGTTTCTTCTTTCTTCTGAATATAATTAGCAAAAATGTAGAGAAACATTCTGGCACGCCCAGTGGGACCCTGGAGTTTTCCTTGGGTTTATTTCTTCTAAAAAGCAAATTTTCATATAGTTGCATTAGGAAAAATTCTCTTCTTACATCCTCCTTCTATCTTTTTATTTTCGAAAAGAAATCATAAGCACAAGTTAAAAAGAATATTTTTCTTTTTCTTCTTGTCACCTTTTTCGTACATCTTAGAATAGTGAAAATTCATACTCTTAACCTTTTCCCCACTTGTTTGCATCTGAACAAAACATTTCAATTTGGGTTAAAAATATATTGCATTTCATTCTTGCTTGAATGCATATTTAGCTCATCTAGTAATTAAAAATGCATTATGAATAAATTGTAGTACACATATGTTACACAACCAGACCACAAGAACATCAAATTAAACATACATGAGACAAGGCCCATCTAGAATTTCATCACCTAGCAGATACCTTACCCTTCCTAGAAATCCTACTTGGACTTCACTACCAAGGGGAGGACCCACTCTGTTCTCTGGCAGAGTATAAACTATACGCAAAGTATATATTGGCTAAGTGGCCCAGCTCAGCTTTGGGTTCATGAAGTGAAGGGAGAAAGCCCCATCACCAAGCCACGTGTAAAACCTAACACAACTTTTTGAGCACCAAAACATAACTTGAAACCAACCATAGATTGCCTCTTTTAGGACCCATTCTAAAAGCCCAATTCCCAAACACATTCTTCTAAAACATAAGCCACCATGACTCTAAAATTTATTCTTATGAATTTAATGTTTAGAGGTTGCTTGCCATCATCTAATTTTCTATTTTTATCTGATTTTTTGATCTGGTAAGGATGAATTATTTTTAAGTCTAAAAACAACTCAGAACTTTCTTTTTCTTCCAAAAACTTTCAATTTTTTGAGTTTTTAGAAATACACAAAAATTGACATCGATTTTTCCACCGACGTCAGTAACTCTCTTCACCGACATCAGTTATCTGATTGACATTGGAAACATACTTCACTGACATCAATTTTTCCACCAACATCAGTCACTATCAATAAATTTTCTTCTCAAATAACAAGCCTAAAACTTGACTTTTTTGCTATCAAAAACAAATTCTGGTTTTCTAAAGCTGAAACACACAATTTTTAGAACCTAAACCCATTTTTGCCTTGGATGTTTTTGACATGTAGTCAAGCCAAATCTCTTGTTGACCACACAAGGCAACAACCACTCCCACCTTCACTTTCTATATCAAGTCACCAAATGGAGTATAATTCAGACACTAAATGTACTCCTATCCAACCAACCCCAACTCAACCTCCTATTGTTCTCGAAGGGGATCAAGACTTTGAGAGGTTCCTTGACCTCAATGTCAAAGCTCTCCAACACTATCTCGTGAGAAGCCAAATTTGAGATCCTTTAGGTAACCTAGTTTATGGGATGCCAACATCCTTAGTTGAAATGGTAATCATATCAACAACCTCCATTATCCAACCTATGGTCACCCAAGCCATTGCCTCATCTAATAACCTGACCATGGCCAATATTCAAGATTTGGCCTCTCTTTTTATTTCTATACCTACCTTTTTCAGGGTTTCTGTACCCCCTCAACCATAAACAATCCAAACAAGTTCAACCCCATTACAGAACTTGATTGTCTCTATCCCACCTAGTCTTTCACCCATAAACACAAGAGTGACTACTTATCCTTTAGCTAGTGTCACCACCATCCAACCACCTCTAGTGACATCAAGTCAAGTTGTGCCTTCCAGCTTCATGGCACAAGCCCCCTTGACCTCAACATCAGTCCCTGTGACTAATTACCAATATGTTATGCCTATACAAGCACAACCAACTATGTCATATGCCCCTCCTAACACCTTCTAGGTACCTTACAACCTAGGGGGTGCCCCACCTGCCAATCCATCAACTGATCTAATCAAGATGTTGATGGATAAGATGTCTAATCTTGAGACATCTATTTTAGGTTCAAGGAGTGTTCTCTCTTATGAACAAATCTGTAATGAACCTATTCATCCTTCGGTCCCTATTTGACCATATCCTAGTTAGTGGAAACTCCCAAAGTTTACTCACTTTCAGAGTAAAGAGGACCCACAACAACATCTACGAGCATTTAAGCATGCTTGCTACCTTATAGCACATGATGATGCATTATTACTTCGCACATTTCCCATGTCACTTTCTGATGTTGCCCTTGATTGGTATAGTTCTATTACCAGTCACTCTCTATTTACCTTCACTCAACTAGCTCAACTATTCCTTGACCACTTTTCAATCAACATCACTAAAAAGGTCTCCATCACAGACATATACTCTATTAGATAATTTGACGATGAATCAATAGCTAATTTTATTGCCCATTGGAGAGGCTTAATCAACCAACTCTCCTTTTATTTACCTCAACTTGAGCTCATTGAGCTCTTCTCAAGAGCATGTGCTAAGCACATCTCATCTACTTTGTGGGTTTAAACATTCTACACATTTGACAAAGCTTTCACCATGGCCCGAAAGCTTGAACTCTACACTGTTGAAGAAGATAAAGTCAAACTACATAGTAAAAACCCCAATGTAAAATCAAATGACCCTTCTTCCAAATCTTCTTCTTCCAATTCGAAGTTCAAGGGACCAACAAATGCTATGGTACTTAGATCATCATCTTCCACCGCAACTAACCAATTTGAACCTTCTACATCATAAAGCATTACAAGACAATTCCAACAATGATACGTACATAGTCAATATACTCCAACAGGAGAATCATACACTTTTGTGTTGGATAAACTATTCAAATAGGGAGTCCTCAACCTCCCTCAAATTTGACCACCATCCTAATTTGATCCCTCACGAGCCATCCCTGCATGGTATAGGGAGAATGACTTCTGTAATTATCATCGTGTCAAAGGTCATGACACAGACAATTGCAAAACCCTTAATAACATTATTGAGGACATGTTAGATAAAGGTGATCTTGTCTTGGATAACCCAAATGCACCACCTAACCAAAACATAGACATCTTTAGGCAACCTTTCCCTAACCATCCCCTAGTCAAAATAACGTTCAGACCATGACCGATGACCCCCAAGAGCGTAATATACGCACGGTTGATATGGTTTCGCCTTTCATTCCTAACCAAGCTCTTTCACAGTCTGAAGAGGTTAGCCAACCTATTTCTCCACCATAGGAAGAAGAGCCTTCTTCTCTTAATAGTCATCCATTCACTCCACTTTCACACTTAGGAGAGTCTACTTTGACCTCTCTTATATTGGAGGATGCTTTAATGACACCAACACCACTAGCCCCACCCTCATCCTTCCTACTACCAATGGAGGACCATACCTTTCCTACTCTTTAACCACAAGTAGAAGGCATGATCATCCCTGCCTTATATCCTCTCGAAGAGCCACATTCTCCAATCCCTTCTCCAATAAGAGAAGAACTTGTCTCATCACCTACTTTGACCAAAGAAGATCTAGTAATGGCTCTCTCTCACCTTTGGCCTGTGATTACTGCATCTAACACATTCCCCCTCTCACAACCACCCAAATCTTCTAAAAGACCAATTATAAAGCCTTGCGCAACGACTTCTAAACCATTTTCTTGATTGGTTAAAAACTTAGGATTTCTCCATCTGAGGAACTTAGAACATGAGGCATTATGGGAGTGACTCAAATATCCTTATCTTAGACATCCCATTTCATCCCATACTATTAACCCTTTGGTGACAAATTCTCCCAAAGTCTCTAACGAGGATTGGGCTTCCACTTCCAAACCTTTAGAAGCTCAACCATCCACACCTAAACCTAAACCCTCACAGGAAACTACCATGCCAAAACCAGTTAAATCTCTCAGTGTTCATCCCATATCAAACCTCACTCACCCACAAGTAAAGGTAGATTTGAGCCTCACCCCCCATAGTAGTGGTCCTCACACCGTATTAAAGAAGGCTACTAATTCACGTCAGAGAATGTCTCCTCCACCATCACCATTGCCCTCTATTTTAAGCCCACATCCTTCTACCTTAATAAGAGTGCTCCCTACTCCAACACCTAACAAAAATAAATTGCCTCCATTACTCCCTTTACCCACCAAAAACATACTTCCTCCAAAAAATTTGGCACCCCTCACAAAGAAAGTGTCGTCTACACGAGTGGCCACACCACCAACCAAAAAGGTGGTATAGAAATCTCCCTCAATAACTCCTAAATAGAAGTTGTCAACATCTACTGCATCAACAAGCATAGATCCATTAGTGGGTTCATATGCTTTGTTGCTACACTGACTACTACAAACTTCTAGCATCACTCTCCCACCCATTAAACCATTTCAACCTCTCAAAAAACTATCTTGGTTCGATGACACTAAAATCTACCTATATCATTGCTCACCTAGGCATGATACTGAGAATTGTTGTGCTCTTAAGGTTGTCATTCACCAATACATGGAAAAAGACACCCTTCTTGTTAAGGATTCTTTCAACAAATCTCTAACACCTTCTCATGTCTCTGAAACCTCTTCACCTTCATCAAGATCCCATCATCAGACTAGGGTCACTTTACCTCCTTCACCCCCTTTATTCAATATTAACACCATCAATGTGGCCACCAAGTCACAAACTTTAAAGGATAAAGGAAAAGAGAAGGTTTTTATTCCTTGGACATACCCATTTGTCAAGCCTTCTCAATCACCAAAACCCAAGATTTCTATCTTGGGTACATCCCAACCAACATCTCCAGGGGAATTTCCTCCTAATCCCTCTAGTCCACATGATGTTTGGTATAAATGACTTGTTGACTACTTGACACATTTTATCATGCCTCCTAATCTCTCCAGTAATGGACGGTGGGCTTTTATCGAAAGTATTGCTCAATACACCATGCTAGGGGGTCTTTTCTACAAATGAGGCCTCGACGGCCTCCTTCTCTGATGTCTAATAACCACTGAGACTTCCCATGTCACCAAACAAATCCATGACTGGATTTGTGGGGGACATTTTAGCGGTAACTTAGTTTCCAAGTGCATCCTCCACCTCGGCTATTATTAGCCTACTCTTAACCAAGACTGTAACAACTATGTTTGGCATTGTACCAAATGCCAACAACATACCAACTAAATTCACATCCAACATCGACCAAAATGTGCCTATAACAAAGATCTGAGAGAGCGAGATTTCAAAATTGAAGATCTCATCCTTAAATAAAACTAACACATGACCAATATGGAAAGAAGCAAATGAGGCAAGTTTGCTCCTAATTAGCACGAACCTTATATCATAACACACTCTATTAATTTAAAATAAATTATCCTTTTTAAATTAATCATCAGGGACTTATCATCTATCTTCTCTTGAAGGATGGCCAGAACCTGAGCCTCTTAATGTCTTACATATACGACCATTCTACTGTTAATCAATTACTCATTCACTTGATATTTAACTTGAGCTCATCCCTTGATCAACCCCTGTCATCCTCATTCTCATTCCTTTCAACCCTGTTTCCCTAACAAACACTATGTAACCTTTTTTTAAAGTAAATACTTTGTCCTAATAAAAATGGGAAACACCTAAACCTCTATAGTCTCATCCATGACTAAAAATTCTGTCAAAAACAAATTGGGATGCCAAACAAAATATCTAAAGGTCATAAAATATAAATGCAGATTGCTCCCTCAAAGGACCGCTACATCATTGCTGTAATTAATAGACTGCTCCCTTGAAGGACAACTATACAATGAACTCCAAGCATACAAAGTAAAACTATAGACCATTCCCTCGAAGGATGGCTATGCCCAAATTTTGCTACAAACAGCACCCTCTTAGAAGCTTCTTGCATAAATCAGCTTCACATGACCACAAAACAAAACAACATCCCCAAATAGACTCCCCACATTGATCAGTCTACAAGCTATTAAAGTCATGGACTTGCCTATAGTCATTCTCAGGGTCTCCTATAAAAGGAGCAAAGTTATCCCTACTAAAAAGGGTTACCCTATCCTAACATATCACCTAAACACACTTATTACCCAAACATACTCAAGGGATTTTGAGCTCACTTAATGTTAAGTGATTCAAATACTTATCTAACACAATCCAATGGTCAATGATGTAATGCATGAACGTGGATTTTATTTCCAAAAACCCCTATCTATGCTGTCATTATAGTCCTTGTCAATGAAAGAGTAACATGCCTTTCACTTCTTACTTGACTTTGTCACATACCAATAACATGACAACCAACACATATTTCCTCAACCACTAACATGACATCATGATTTATTTTAATGCAAATATCAATTTGTGTTATATAAATTATCATAGACCATTCACATTAGTTTCTATGGAAAACAATACACATGGAAACTAACAACCAAACACAATTTATGTCAAGCATATATCATCACTAATATGAAAAAGTGCTGAAGCATAAATAAACTCATTTCATTTTTAGCATACATCCATCACCAATATGGAAAATTGTTAAGAATGAAAAAACCACAAATAAATGTTACAACATAAACCATCACACAATATGGAAAAGGTTGTAACATCATCATAACATCATCATACATCATCACATCATATTAAGCATGTATCATTAAACATATGGTAAATGCTAAAAACACTAACATTCATAATATTCATAACATCCATAACATATCAATATCTCAAAATCTCATATATATATGTACATCAATGTTTGAAATAGTACAATATATCTCTCTCTCAAAAACTATATACATCTCACATCAACGGCTCACAAGCCAGTATATACATAATGTCTAACTACAAAAGCCTCAAGGCTATGGCTGTGGTGGTGGTGGTAGCTGTGACGATGCTGTATCATCCCCACTCTCTGACCGTCGTCGTCTCTGAGAACCTGAGGTAGTAGCATGCGACATAGACCTCTATAAACTCTACTAAGCTTGCATCTCAGAGTATCAATGTATATGAAGAAACTACCTAATGACACCCTCATAATATGCGATCTCATCCAATGCAGTGTTATACCTAGATATAGGTATAGTCTGCGGTGGACCCATTGACCCTAATGCCATGCCCTATAATGAACTATGTGGTTGTGGCTGAGGTGTCTACATCTTGAATATCAACCAAACCATTTTAGTTCATTTCCTTATCCATGGATTGACTATGTCAATCAAGATTGAAGTCATGCTTATCTTAAGCTTGGATGTTTGGCACAAACAATACTATTTAGACCTCATCAATAGGCTAATCATGATTATCTATGGCCACTTAAAGAGAGTCATTGTGTCTTGGAACTTATTCAAGTTATTCAAACTCCTTTATAAGGCCTAAAACACATTTTCATGTTTCAACATGGTCATATTGATGCATACTCTTATATGAATTATCAATACAACACATGTTTTTGGTGAAAACATATTCATATTTTGGCTCTAAATCCTTTCATGATCCCTCTTGCTGTTTGAACTCACTTCAATCATGACTACATATTGACTTCTAGGGGAAGCATGAACTTTGGCTTCTAGAGGTTCCATGAAATGGGGAACCTTATCTTGAATAGTTTCTTGGTAACCCCCACATTGATCTTCAAGGAAGATAGTATCTTCATAATCATATTAAACTTGCCTAAAAATAGATATATGCCCTTGAAAAGCCTTAAGCTCATTAAAAATATCCAAATATTTATAGTATCCCTTAAGGATAATTAAGATAGTTTTTATTTTTATTTTTTTTAGATATTATATAAATAATCCTTTGAAGCACAATTGTATCTTATAAATGAAACCACCAAATCCAACTAGGGAGTATATTACACCACCAAAACTAGAAAACCTTAGAGGGTTTTCATCCTAAAATAATTTCTTCACTCTAAGTGTTTTCATCCTTAGGAGAGGAATAAGTTAACCACAAGTCAAAATCTAAAATGGGGGGATTAATGATATTCAACACTCATCCCTTACCAAGGGAGAGATATTATTATTTATAGAATATAAAATGAATGAGGAAAGAGAGAATAAACATAAAGGGAGAGAGAATGTGGTACCACATTTTGATGTGGGATAAAATGACCACTATTTGGCAATCGAAAACATGTGCAAGGGTTAAGAGTAAATCTTCCACTTTTTATAATATCTCCCACCCTTTCCATATCACTCCAAATTTTCCTCCTCACTCATACATGTGATAACTAATGAGATTTTTGTCCCCATGTGAGAATGGTAAAAAGTATAAGATAAGATTATCCACCTCTTTTGTCATTATATTCCACCTCCATATGCTCCCAAGCTTCATTTCCACATGATTCTAAATGATATCGCAATTGCACATGTGAAGGTGAATCATCAATAGTAACCCTTTGTCATCTTCCTCCCATGTACGCACATGCTTCCAAATATCCTTTGTCTTCTCACACACTCCAAAACATGCATCTTGCCAAGGGTGGAACCCCAACTATTTAACCTTGACTTCATTCAAGTATGTGAATCACAAAAGATAAATAAACTTGTATTTTAATGCCCCACTCCTTCAGATGTACTAGATTTCATGGGAGATCATCCATGGGCCATGCTAAGTCATCCAAAACCACCTCATCTTCTACATCATCAACTTTATCACCTACCACATCATTATGAATAGTGATAATGAATAGTAACACATGAATAATACCTATGAATAGTGATTTGACACATAATTATTCCCTTATAACACCTGAATTAGCCTAGGGGAATGAAATAGGCTAATGGTATTATACAAATGTCTCATAATGAAAAAGGATGAATAAAAGTCCTCCATTCCAAAATATTTCTTGTCTTAAAAAAATACTTGTTCACTTCCTGGTTCTAAATGCCAGGATCCAAAATTAGTTCTAGGAATTTATAATTTAGCATCAGTATAAATGTGAAAGGGTTTTTCCCAATTGAGTCCTTTTAACATTGGTGTAGAGCTCAATTTTTGTTTAATGGATTCAAAGGCTTTTTGACAATCATCACTCCACATAAATTCATTGTTCTTTTCCAACAAAGCAAACATAGGAGTATAAATTTTATTGGTCTTCTATAAAATGTTTGTAAAAGCCATCATGACCTAAGAAACTCTTGATATCATTTTGATTCTATGAGATAGGCAAGTTGGAAACTATTTGATTTTTTTTAGAATCCACTTGGATTCCCTTGGTAGAGGTGTGGTGTCCTAATAATATACCTTAATCCATCATCATCAGTTATTTCTCATGGTTTTGTGATAGTTGGTTTTCTTCACATCTAGTTAATATCTTGTCAAGATTATGTAAGGATTCATCAAATGTATCTCCATGAGTATTGAAGTCATCCATGTACACTTCCACACAACCATTATTCAAATTAGAGAATATGATTGAAACTACTCATTCTAAAGTAGCTGAGGCATTAGAAAGACTAAATGGTAAGACACTATAAGCAGATGTACCACATGGGTAGGTGAAGGTGGTTTTGTCTTGATCGTAAATTGCCACTATTATCTAATTATACCCACTAAATCCATCTAAGGAAAAATATTTCTTTCCTACCAAATTATCAAGTACTTAATGAATAAAAGGAAAAGGAAAATAATCCATCATAGTGGATTTTTAGCTCTTGATAATATACACACACTCTCCATTTCTAATTTTTATTTGGTATGATTACTAGTGAACAAAACCATTACCCCATCTAAAATAGGGTAAATGGATCCTACATCCTACAATTTTTCAATTTTAGTTTTTACTATATCCCTTAATGATAGATTTATTTATCTTTATAGTTGTCTAACTAGTTTGTCCTAGATTATATAAATGTGATGGTTATAAACACTCGGATGAATACCTCTCATATCTATATAATCCCAAGAAAATACTTTAGTGTGTTTTTCTATGACATCAAAAACTTTCATTTTCTGATCATGGGTTAACCAATTATTTATGTTCAATGTTTTTTTCCTAGTAATACCATAGCCTATTTAGTGTCAAGATGGATATATTCTACTTATTTAAATTCACTCATAAAGGAATTAAGAGGACATGGTTTTGGTAATAATAGATGAAATGTAGTTACATTTATTTACAAATCCATCTCTTGGAAGAATGATTCTGGATAATGGTAAATAAAATATAGTTAAAAATTAGTTGGTTTATCTTCTACCTAATTCCAAATAATTTCTTACAATGGTATGTGTTCATATGTTGAATGTCCAAAGATTGAGTATGTAGTAAAAATTTTGTTGGAGTTCATAGTTGATGGAATGATAGAGTCTGTAGCCAAGAATCAAATATAGTCCATATCAGACAAACTAGTAGAGTATCTAGTAGATAGATTGATAGAGTTTGTAGTAGATAGACTACCAAAGTCCATGGAAAATAGATTGACAAAGTCTATATCTAGGCTCATGAGGTTAGTGGATTCTTTTAGATCTTGTGCTAACTCATAAGTTAATTCTTTCATGTGTCCTTATATGTTTATCATGGCCAAAGTTGAAAAAATGTTCTTATTTTTTTGGTTCATCTACCCAAAGGGTTTTAGTGTAATTCAATGAGGGTTTTGTAGGGAGATATAAGGATATTAATTTTTCTTTTAGACCATTTGAAATAATCATATCCCTTGATTTGTAATCAATTAATGTTATTAAAATAGCTAACCAAGGTCTTCCCAAAATGAAGGGGTATCCTATCTTCTTGGTTTTAGGTTGCAACACCATAAAATCTACTAGATACTCCCATAACTCAATTGTTATAACTACATCTTATATAATACCTTCTATTTTAACAAATATTAATCATCCATTTGGATAATGGTGGAGGTAGGTTGCATCCCTATAAGGGACAATGTCTAGAGAGTTTCAATTATCATTAAATTTATTTATGTACCCAAATCTACCAAAACGTTGGGTACTTTTTTCATTCCTATGGTAATTTTTATGACTAGACTTTTTGGGTCTGCATATTTGGGTAGTAGTTTTTTTCCTGCTAAAAGATGAGCTAGTTTACCATCTACATGTATGGTATTTAGTTATTGTTTATTTGTTTTAGTTATCTTGATACACAGGATTTTGATGACTTTATTTAATTCTGGAATATCCTTTATGGATTTTAACATAAGTAATTCAATGCTTAATTTTCTTAATTCCTAAATCAAATCAAATTCTTGCTTGGTTTCAATTCCCTTCAATTAGTCAGGAAAAGGAATAGGTGGAGGAGCAATAATATGTTACTTTGTCTTTTATGACATTTTTTTAGATTTCTCTTTTCTGACTATAGGTTGAGGCGTATATATTTTTGGTTTTTCATTGGACAGTTCAGAGATGGTGATAAAAGGTTCTTAAATTATTTTTCTCAATCTAAATTGATTGTTGGCAAGTTTAATAGCTCTTACATTCATGGTTTCTCCTTATTAATTTAAATAGATAGGGGATGATGATTTGTTATTTGGATTAACCACTAGTTGAGTAGGCAATTATGGATGATTAACATGTTCTGTAGGTTAAGCTATAGGAGGTGCCATTAAAACTTGTTGTGGTGAAAAACTTTTATGAGGGTTAAACTATGGATTAACATTCCATTGTGTATTTCCCCATTTTTGAGACTATGGTTGTGGTATCCATGGTTTTTGAGGTATAATCTAAGGTTGATGAATCATCCATTCTTAATTATCCCATTATGGTTGTGATTATCCCCACAAATGTTGAGGTGCCTGAGTAATATAGGGTGTCATCCATAGATTAATGGGATTTATTGGGTCAAACTAACCTTGGGTATAGTTTTGTGGAAATAAATTTTTTATTTGGACATAATTCATATCTTCTATAGGTTGTGTATTTTTTTTTTCAAAATAGAAAGATGGTTATAATGGTTTGTTTCATGATCTTTACTATCACGTATCCCACATATTTCTATTTTATCTAAAGGACAATCTCTGAGAGCATATTTTAATTTACATTTTGGATAGTAGATGGATAAAGGTTCTATGGTGGAATAAGCTTTGAATTTAAGGCCATATAATATAATATTCAACTAGACCAAAATGTTAATTTTGAAATTGGCAAATTCTTCCATCAATCAACTAACTTCATTGGATTTGCCTAGTTTTCCTTTCCTAATGCTTGGTTTTATTTTAGAATAATTAGTACATATATCTAAAATCTAGTGGAATGATAATTTGAAAATGTCTCATTTTACCATCAAGGTTAGGGAATTCTTATATTCATCATCTAGTCCCTTAATAAATACCATTTTCACTACCTCTTCTGTAAGTGGATAACCACTACATTTATGAGTAAATGTGAATTTATCTAGATAATATTCCAGACTTTCCTCTTCATTACATTTTATCTTAAATAAATCCTCTTTCATGTCCATTAATATATAGTAATATTGATATTTATCAAGAAATGTAGTTTTCATGTCTCTCCATGTATTAATGGAATCACTTGGAAGGCCCATGAACCACCTCATGGCTACCTCCTTAAGTGTATAATGAAATAGTTTAAGTTTATGACTATCAATTGTATAATCATAAGTTTAGTATAACACTTTGAACTCATAAATAAATTAATATGGATATTCTAAGGACTTACCATTAAAATTTGGCATAATTGATGTTAACATGTTTTTCATAGAGGTTTAATATGTTGGGTCTATGAATATAGGAAAGGAAAAGGTTTTGTCTTATTACAACTAAATTCTATTTTATTTAAGATTTTATATATTTCCTTGGTTATCATCCATGGTTTATATTTATTCTCAAATTGTATTAGAGATCTAATTTATTGCTTCTTCTTTATGTTCCAAAGATTGAGGTCTAGGACCTACTGCTCTAGACAAAGGATCCTTGGGATTAATTTTTTTTATAGGAGAAGATTTTCCAAATGTGAGTCTTCTTATAGGATTTATTTGTGAGGATGATCCTAATTCTAGTGATTAATATAAGCATGATTCAAATGTTTTTCTTATACTTTCAAATCTGTAAGTGAAAACTTTTATTCTTTTTTCCTCTAGTCCTAACTCAGGATCTTTGGAGATGAACCTTCCTTTAGCATCTCTAGGTTAGTTCATAAATTATTTTTGCTATTTTTTTAAATATTTTTCAATGTTTTTGATTTTTTATTATATACCAATAAGGGTTACCTTACTAACACCTCATAATTCTTCGACAATGATACCAAAAATAATGGGTGTTGTTAATCCATTTATTTAATCAACTTCATTTGTTGATGTCATTCTAACTAGGGGTGGTGTCTAAAGTTGTCTATAACAAGACTTACAATTTTAGATCTTACAAATATGATTTGAGAGGTGGTTGTATTTATATATGTCTAATCTAATCTATTCTAGAAAGGATTTAGTTATGTAATAAAGAAACACACTTGAAAAATTAAAATACTCTGTAATCTAATCTATTGAAATAAAAATACTTGCTAAAAATAAACACATATACTGAAAGCAAATAATATACTTAAAGTAAACACACTTCCTATAAGTAAAATATCTATTGAAATTAAACACACTTGTTGTAAATAAAGAATCTACTGAAAGTAAACACATTGATTTGAACTCTTGAATTAACTCTTAAGAATAAAAGATAATTTCTTGTATGTTTTGAATTCTATTTATAATTACTATTATGAAAATAAAATATACTTAGTTACTAAGAACTATAAATACATAAAATGCCACACACACACACACACACACACACACACACACACACACACACACACACACACATATATGCTTTTGGTCTTGGGGAGAGTTGGGCCTTGCTCACTTTGGGAATATGAATGAAATAAAACTCAGTACTTGGAAATTAGAGATATCTTTATTAATCAAAATAGATTACATGAATATAACTGTAACTATGTTGGAATATTGATTGAATAATAATTAATTATTTTTATTCTATCTCCTTATACTAAGATATGAATATATATAATTTTTTAACTAGAGTTTTCTAGATCTCAGTAGCCAATCATTTGTTATTAATACAAATCTCCTAATTTTAGTGGTTCTTCAAAATAGGTGATTGATGATTTAAAATATGAAGATGCATCCATTACAAAATCTACTACATATCTACTAAGAATGACTTCTTAGATCTACAAGATCAATTTTCCTTATAAATACTATAGATATATTTACATTGACTTATATATATATATATATATATATATATATATATAATTTATAGATCTATCATTTATAGTAATACTATAAATAGTAAGTGACCAAAATAATCTTCAAGTGTGAATATTTTAATTTTGCAAGCTCTGAGGCTAGACTAAAAGAGTCCAATGCATTTTTGGTAGAATTTAGAGAAAATCTATAGTAAATCTGATAGAGTCCAGAGTAACTCTATAGCAACTCTAGCAGAGTTTGAAGCTATTTCTATGAAGTCTTAGTGAAGTCCATAACAAATTGATTTAATAAACTTGGATGCTAAATAAGTCCATTGCATAACTATTAGGAGAGGTGTAATTCTTAGATAAAATATGAAATTAGATCTTGAATTATTTCATAGATATGGAATGGGTGAGTCCATAGCTACTAAGTAAGTCCATAGTAGTGGACTATGAGATTCTATAGCTATTGGACAAGTTTGTACCTTGTTCCAGAGAAGACTTAAATGAACCAGAAGAGTGTCCACTGAGTTCATAGCTTACAAAAATATCAAAATCTTTCCTAGAGGTTACCTTAGAAGATCATAAAAAGGTCCTTATTCCTTGTAGATTTTTGTATCATCTATATATACACAAAATTTAGAGACTAAACATGCAAAGAGTTAGAATTAAATGATAGAATTAGTAACTTAGACTTTAGTTACATTAAGTAAGATAAAACATCCATTTAATAAACTAGTATTGATACAAGCCTAAGACCCTTGCATTATTTAATTTAGAAGAGAGATAATGGGATAAAAATGAAGAAAATTGATAGTAATAATGAGTCATATTTTGGACTCATCAACACCTTTATAAGGGATCATTTCATCTAGTTTGTAGTGGAGACCATAGACACTTCCTAAAAGAAGGTGAAATAATATGTGCAAGTGAATTTTCACTTGTAATGGTGTGTGGGAGAATATTTGTCCCAAGAATAGATGCTTATTATCCTAGAGAGTGGGTAAAATAAAGATACAATCTTTCAAAAACCACATCTTGACATTGAGCATCTACATCATCCTAGTGATAGCAATCTAGATTTTGAGTGGGTATTTGCCATGCATGATGGACACTAGTTTGACTTCTCAAATAATTTAGTAGAAGATAACAAGAAAGACGTTAGTGTTGCAACCATGCCCAATGAACAAAGAACTAATTCAAATATCTATAGGGATGCTAAGGAGAGAGTAATTGCTATAGCATCACTTGGTGTAGGGATTCCAAATCTTGATTATATTAGAGTAGTTTAGTAGAAGCACAGTGGAACAAATACATCACAAAGAGGTTTGAGGATCAGGAATTGAAAACTATCATAGTTGATTTGGGATCCTGGAATTTGGAACTAGGAAGTGAACAAATATTATTTGAGGACAAGTAATATTTGGGAAGAGAGGAATATAATGTCTCCTTTTTCCTTATGAAACATTTGTAGAAGACCATTAGCCTATTTCATTCCCATATGTGGATTCAAGTGTTATAAGGGAATAATTGTGTGTCAGTCACTATTCCTAGTTATTATTCATAAGTACTATTCATGTGTTACTATTCATTGTCACTACTCATGGTGATGTGGTAGGTGATGCAACTAATGGTGTAATACATGAGGTGGTTGTGGATGATGTGGCCTATCCCATGGAATATATCCCATGCAATCTAGTGTATGTAAAGGAGTGGGACACTAAAAGATAAATTTCTTTGTCTTTTGTGACTCACATGCTTGAATTAAAACAAGGGTGAATAGTTGGGGTGCCACCCTTGGAAAGATGCATGTTTTTTAGTATGGAATAATACAAAGGATATTTGGAAGAATGTGTGCACATGGGAGGGAAGATTAAAAAGGGTTAATACTGATGATTACCCTTCACATGTGTGAGTGAGATGCCATTTAGAAGCATGTGCCAGTGGAGCTTGGAATCATATGGATATGGAAGACAAATACAAAAGAGGCGGAAGACCATTCTCACAAGGGAATGGGCATCTCACTATTTCTCACATGTGTGAGGGAGGAAGACATTTTGGAGTGATGTGGAAAGAATGGGAGATATTATCAAAAGTAGAATATTCACTTTTGACCCTTTCTCATGGTGTCATATGTCTAATAGTGGTCATTTTAGCCCACATGGAAATGTGGTAGCACATTCCATTTACGTTCATGCTTCTTCTCTCTTTCCTTATTCATTATAAAATATATAAATAATAAGATCTCTCCCTTGGTAATAGATAAATGTTAAATATCATTGAATCCCCCATTTTAGATTTTGAACTTATGTTCAGCTTATTATTCTCCTAAAGATGAAAAACTTTAGAGAGAAGAAATTTGAGGATGAAAATCATCTAAGGTTTGGTGGTTTTAGTGGTGAAATATCCTTCCTAGATGGCTTTGGTGGTTTCATTCAGAAACTACAATTGTGCTTTCAAATGAGTATTTATCTAATATCTAAAAAAATCAAAAAAATATCTTAATTATCCTTAAGGGATATTATAGTGGTATCAAACCACATAATGTCCTACCATATTGTTGGGTTATTTGAATGTTAGTATTTTGTTTATGGAATATAGAAATATGATATATTCTTTTTTTGAATCTTTCAAACAAATTTAGATTAAAATCAAAAAGATCACAGATAAATTACAAACAAGTAATCTAGGTTTTTTAGACTACTTTACTTTAGAAGTAATTGACATTTGAGAATCTGAGTAGTGTTGTTCTAAAACCTTGGATTAATCTACAAAGAATAATTCAAGTTTCTTGGACTACTTTACTCTAGAAGTAGTCAGGCTTCGAGAACCCGAGTAGAGTTTTTATATAACCTTGGATTGGTGTATGGAAAGTAATTTGGGTTTCATGGACTATTTACTCCACAAGTAATTGATCTTTACAAACCCGAGTAAAGTACTTCCATAAATTCAAGTTAATATATGAGTAAGTAATCCAGTTTTTTAGACCTTGATTACTTAACTTTTTAGATTGCAAGTAAAATAACTTGTAAAATCTGATTTGATCTACAGGAAAGTAATCAGACTTATCAAATAACTTGACTTAAAAAAAGTGAAGTTACTCACCATTGAAAGTTTGAGTTGGTCTGTTGGCTAAGTAATAGCCTCCAAAATTTTGAATTGGTCAATGGACTCTACAAAACATGTAACTTGAAGTTGATCAACTGTTGAGCTAAAGTAATGACCTCCTATAGATCTGAGTAGCATAGAGGTTTGATGGCACATAAATTGAGGCAAGCCAAAAATATTCAAAATACTTCATCTATGAAAAATATGAAAGAGATCCATTTGAGATTTCAACCCAAAGAAGAAAACATAGAAGGCACTTTTTCACAACAACATAAGAATTATGGATTTTCACTAAAAATAAAAAATGGGACCTTTAAATGCTAGAAAAAGAGGAAATTTTGATTGTTCAAAAACTAGGTCTAATTTACAATTGATTATAAGGATTTAACACCTTCTAAAACCAATGACATAGTCAGTTTTAAGATCTGAAGCTCTAGTAGAAAGCTTTACACAAATTCTCCAAGGAATACCACCAAACCTTTTTTTTTGGAATAGCAAATGTAGAAGGATTTTATCATAAATATTGTTACAATACTAAAAAAAATGATTTTGATACTATGTCGAATTGGCCATGATCTTGGATCCTTGCATAGAGGATTGAGCAAATCTATGTGTAAATCAATGAAATCATAGATAAATTGCAAAGGAGTAATATGGATTTTCTATACTACTTTACTTGAGAAGTAATCAATCTTCAAGAAATTAATTAGCATTGTTCTAGAAATATGGATTATTTTATGAAGAATAATTTATGTTTATTAGACTGCTTTACTCTAGAAGTAGTCAGCATTTGAGAACTTGAGTAGAGTTATTCTAGAACCCCATATTGGTCTATAGAGAGTAATTTGGGTTTCTTGAATTGATTTAATTGACAAGTAATTACTCTTCACAAACTTGAGTAAAGTACTTCCACAAATTTGAGTTGATCTATGAGCAAATAATCTGGGTTTTTAGACCTTGATTACTTAACTTTTATATTTCAAGTAAAACAATTTCTAAAACCTAATTACTCACTATTGGAAGTATGAGTTGGTCTATTGTCCAAGTAACAGTCCTCTAAAATTTTGGATTAGTCAATAGACTCTCCAAATCATGCAACTTAAAGTTGATCAACTACTGAGCCGAAGTAATGACCTCTTACAGATCTAAGTAGCATAGAGGTTTGATGGCATGTAGACTAAGGCAAGTAAAAAATGTTCAAAATAATTTAGTTATGAAAAATTTGAAAGATACCCATTTAAGATTTTGACCCAAAGAAGAAAATCCAAAAGACAATTTTGTACAACAACACATGAAGTATGGATTTTCATTAAAAATAAAAAATGAGGCCTTTGAATGCTAAAAAGGGAAGAAATTTTTATTTTTCAAAGATTAGGTTGAGTTTATAATCGATCCTAAGGTCTTGGCACCTTCTAAAATCAATGGTGCGATCAGTTTTGAGATCTAAAGCTCAAGTAGAAAGCTTTGCACAAATTCTCTAAATAATCCTACCAAACTCTTTTTTTATAGGATAGTGAATATAGCAAGATTTTACCACAAATATTGTTGTAATATTGATAAAAATAGCTCTGATACCATGTCGGATTGGCCATGATCTTAGATTTTTGCATAGAGGATTGAGCAAATCTATGTGTAAAGTAATGAAATCATAGATAAATTGCAAATGAGTAATCCAAGTTTTTTAGACTACTTTATTTGAGAGTAATTGGCCTTTGAGAACTTGAGTATTATTTTTCTAGAACCCTGAATTGACCTACAAAGATTAATTTCAGTTTTTTGGACTGCTTTACTCTATAAGTAATCATCCTTTGAGAACTCGAGTGGAATTGTCCCAAAACTCTAGATTGGTCTATAGAGAGTAATTCAAGTTTTTGGGACTACTTTACTCAAATAGTAATTACCCTCCACAAACTTGAGTAATGTACTTCCACAAACCTAAGCTAGTCTACAAGCAAGTAATCTAGGTTTTTAGACCTTGGTTACTTAACTTTTTAGATTGCAATTAAAATAACTTTTGAAACCTGATTTGGTCTGAAGGCAAGTAATCAAAATTATCAAATAAATTAACTTAAAAAAGTGAAGTTACTCACCATTGGAAGTCTGAGTTGGTTTGCTAGCTAAGCAAAAGCCCTCTAAAAGTCTAGATTGGTCAGCAGACTCTCTAAAGCATGAAACTTGAATTGGATCAACTACAGCGCTGAAGTAATGACCTCATACAGATCTGAGTAACACATAGGTTTGATGGCATTAAACTGAGGTAAGTTAAAAATATCCAAAATATTTTAGCTATGAAAAATCTCAAAGAGATCCATTTGAGATTTTGACTCAATGAAGAAAATGTAGAGGACATTTTTGCATAGAAACATAGTAAGTACATATTTTCATTGAAAATAAAAAATGGGGCTTTTAGATGCCAAAAAAAAGAGAAAATTTTGACTATTCTAAAACTAGGTCAAGTTTATAGTTGATCCTAATGTTTTGGCACCTTCTAAAATCAATGACACAATTGGTTTTGAGATCTTAAGCTCTAGTAGAAAGCTATGCATGGATTCTTAAAGGAATCACACCAAACCCTTTTTATTTTTGAAATAATAAATATAAAAAAAAATCATCATAAATATTACTATAATACTAGCAAAAATAGATCTGATACCATGTTAGATTGGCCATGATCTTGGATCCTTACATAAAAAATTAAGCAAATCTATGTGTAAAGCAATGAAACCATAGATAAATTACAAAAAATGAGTAATCCAAGTTTTCCAAACTATTTTTCTTGAGAAGTAATAGACCTTTGAGAACCTGAGTAGTGTTGTTCCACAACTCCAAATTGGTCTACAAGAGTAATTTGAGTTCTTAGACTATTTTACTCTAGAAATATTCAGCCTTTGAGAACTCGAGTAGAATTGTCCTAGAACTCTAGATTGGTCTACATAGAGTAATTTTAGTTTCTTGGATTGATTTACTCAAATAGAGTAGATAGATAGGTATTTTTACTTCTCTTCCATGTATTAGGATTTCATATACATTAACGTGAGTATATGTCTCTTATGCATATTTACAACCCCCACTTTGTACCACAAGCTTTGATGAGCACTATATTAGATTTTATTTACTTGTTATTAGTTTAGTGAGATATCAAAACACATGACTCCCTTAGGGTTATTTCATGATTGTGATTGATTGGAAGCTTTAGAACCATCCTTAGCACCATGTATTATGATAAGACATCCCCTAATCAAGTCTAGCAGATCCCTATATTAGTCATGTTCCCACTTAACAAATGTGTCCTTAATTGAAAGTGTATGGTATGATATATCTTCTCTGAGTTAAGATTGATTTATATACATTATGCATTTTTTATTGCATAAATTTTGGTGAAATTGACATGAATATAACCCTTATAGGTTTTATTTTATATTTTTTTATTATTTTATCATTTTATTTATCATATATTTACAATACTGAGTCGACAGTGTTAACACAATTCTAAATTTTATGCACATGTTTAACACATAGTCACATCAATACAACTCCATTCTATTTGTATAGTTTTTCCAAACTTTAGTTCAAATTATTAAGTTGACCCAGTTGACCTTGTACATTTTCAAGCATTCAGTCTAGCATACTAGGTCAACCCAATTGACCCTATAAAATTTTATGCATCTAGTTTAGCATACTAGGTTGACCTAGTTGTTTCTCTTAATTTATGTTCCTTTATTAATTTAAGAAGAATATAAGAAACTATTAATAAGAGTACGGTAAAAATACTTGGTTGTTGATGCATGCATAATCCAAATGAATATGGAGAACTCTTCTTTGGATTGGAAGGAATAACCTATAGATAAGAAAGCACTAACAAAAAATGTTGTTAGCAAGATAGTTAAGTGGACTGCCTAGCGTGAGATTGCTAGGAGGATGTCAAACTCTTTGATAAAAATTTAGTTTAAATAGATAAAATAAAGATACTTGCATCAAATAACATAAACTACTAAAATCAAATACAAGAGGAGATAGATGCTTAGAAAATAAAATATCATAAATATAAAAAAAGAGGGTCAATACTAGTGCTAAAATGGAAGGGGTCAAGTTCAAAAAATTAGGTAAGGATCTGTGAATAGGTAGGAACACATAAAGCTAGATTTGGTTAGGGGTAAGAGGTAAAAAATAAGTTTTTATTATTTCCTACCATAATGACCATCGATGGTTGGGTAGACTGTCAATGGTAAGGTTGACCATCAGTGATTAGATAACCATCAATGGTTATAGGTGACCATTGGTGGTTGGGTAACCATTGATGGTTCTCTATGGATTCTAAATATTTTTAAAAATGAGAGTTGTAAAATGTCTCAATGATCAAATAAATTTATGTCTAAGGATTTGGTCATAAAATGAGGATTAGAAGATAAGTGTAGAGATGGTCTGGTGGGGTAAAGAGGTAAGAAATTAGAGTAACAAAACTAAAGTATAAATATACATGTTTATCTCTAAATGTTTGATGGTTGATGGCTAGAGAAATATTGGTAGAGTAATAATACTTTACCTTGAGAGTAATTTTAGTAGAGGTTCAGATCTGTGTTGTTATTCCTAAATCACTGAAAAAATACTGGATGGAGACCTTGAATACCTATGAGCTAGAATGCTTTTGATCATCCGTTTCACCTCTTACTCCCCTCATTTTATAGGTAAAGATATATGGAGGATAGAAGGTTCCTTAGAGGGTCAAGCTACTAATTTTAATTATTGGGAGTTCATTAACACCAGACAAGGTAGATAGATTAAATTGTGTTGTGTTAGCTTATATAATTGGTATTTGTGTAAGAATGAGGAGGACCTGACCATTGACTATGAACCTAACTATTGGTGGTAATGTTAACCATCAGTGGTTTAGTGTTAGAAGGTAAAAGGGTTGATATGGGTTAAAAAGGATTTGGTGATGGTTTTTGTAATAGGTTAGTGAATTTATATAGTTTAAGGGGCTAACTAGATTCAAGGTTTGATGGGTTGGTTAGTGGGTTGATAAGGGTTAGGTGGTCCCTAGGGGTTCCTAAAGCATTTTGACATCTAAAACCATTGTGTGTGGTTTTCTAGTGTCTATATTTTTCCATTTTTTATTATGTAATTTAAAATTAACAAGTTTTAAAATAAAAATAAATTGTTGGTCAAGGGTTTGATTGCCTTAAGTATGGGAGGAGGTGTTCTCCCTTAAATTTGGAGTCGACGAGGTGAAACCAAAATTGATTCAGGGTTTGACAAGTGGTTTATGGTGAGTCACGAGATTAGTGATAAAATGTGGTTAGGAATTTAAAATGCAAACACGTGCACAAAATACAACTAAGTGTGATTGTCAAGATCGTGTAAAGATTAAGCTTGTCAATGTTAATAAAAATAAGGTCGAGTTTATAAGAACAAGTGATAGGGTAATTGGTCCACAATGTTGGTCATAACTGATCAAGTGACTCTATAAGTCTCCTATATAGGGTTAGTATTTTTACAAGTATCTAAGGTAGGATCTGCTCCCTTGAAAAACACAAATTATTTGGTTATGCATTAGGTGGTGAAAATTCAAATAGTCAACATGAAAAGGCTGGTCAGTGTGGTTAAAAATCTTAATCATTATGGGACCCACTATCACTATTCATAATGACATGGCAAGTGACATGATGCTGACATGAAAAGTGACATATAAGGTGATATGACAAGTGGCATGGATTATAATTGAGGTGGATTGAGGTGGGACTTAATACCCTACCTAGGACCAACCTCCAATGTACCTCATGACATCATAAAGCACCAAAGGGCCCCTCCTTTGGAATATGATGCATTTTTCCCTATGAGGCCATCATTCAACATTTTTTTATCCTCATGTATGGAGAATGGTGCCAAAATTCACGGGAAACTTAGCTAAAATATATTAGTTTTGGAAGGTATTTTGGATTCATATGAGCCCATGTGCATGATTTTCAATCTATTTTGGACTCTTTAGCAAGTTGTGAGACAAACCAATCGAGTGAGAGACCTGTTAGATAAGCAAGAATCTCACCCCTTTGTCTTTCATGATCACTCATGTACCCACATAGAGAATGGTGCCAAAATTTATGGGACACTTATCCAAAAGATAAATTAGCTTGGTGAAAAGTCATTTGGCCTCATTTGAGTCCATGTGCATGATTCCCACTCAAAATTATAATCATGTGCAATGTGGGAGACAAACCAACAAGGTGATAATCCCACCATATTTATCTTATTTGTCATTTATGATCCCACTTGAAAAATGGCATCATACTTCTACTATACCCTCTTTTGGCATGATTATTCACAACAAATGCTATAAATAGCTCCTTCTCCTTCACCAAAGGTTAAGTTGGATTTTGGATAGAATATTTAATCACTAATGTTATTCAATCATCAAGGATGTCATTTATTTTGGATAAAAAGAGAATCAAGTATCCATACTCTACCAAAATTTCCTTAAGTTCCATCAATAACAACATCTTCATCAACCATCTTCATCAAGCATCAAGGTAACATTTATTTATTTTCTTGTATTTTACTTCTTTAATTTCTTAGCATTCTTATTTATTGACCTCAACCCTTTATCCATTTAATCTATTATATTTTAATATATTTATCTCCTTATCCTCTTATCCATTTACTTTTTTCCATTCACCTATTCACCCTTTACATCCTTGTTCCATCTTGATGATTTACCACTTTTTCTTTCTATCTTCCTACCACCTTGACCATTTACCATTTTTGCCTCTTTGACATCTTGAAATTTTTACCTCATAATCCATTTTACCATTTATCATCCCCTTTTTAACTATCATTACCCATTTAACCATTTACCAACTTAACCAAAATTAAAACCACCATTTTTCTTTAACCAATTTTTAGCACTAGCTGATTTAGCTAGTCATTATTTTAGCAACGCATGTAACTTATTTGTTTTATTTAGTTATTTTCTATTGCTTACTATTTTTAGTTTTAGTTTTCTATTATTTTAATAAAAATCTTTTTATTTTCATTTATTAATTTAATTGTTTAAAACATGTGGATTGATAGCCTTATAAAAATCTTTCACTTCTAGGATCTAGCTCACGCTAGGTAATCCACCTTTCTACTTGTATAACAAACAACTTTTGTGGTGTTATTTTCTTATTTTCAGGTCATCCTCCCAAGCCAAAGAACATCTCTTTAAAATCACTTGGATACAATTTGAGCTTATTGTAACAAGTTTTTGTACACACCCTTCCTCACTAGTTTCTTTCTTTCCAAATTAATAAAAAGAAAAAAATAGATAGAAATATTTTGGCATGTCCTATGGGACCCTTGAGTTTTTTTGTATTCATTAGTTTTTTTAAGACATTTAGATTTTCATTAGTTATAATTTCATTTAGTTTC
>JARHVA010000027.1:10290000-10457425 GCA_037957365.1 Torreya grandis | reverse complement strand
TGTCCTTCAAATATTTCAATATATTCTTCAACAATATAGCTTCCTTCAAAATTGTTTTTATTTATTTAGGGAGCTTGGTATTCTCTTCTCTGAAAAATCAATATGCTCATCTTATTTCATCAATGAATTTTAGGTCATCAATAACAAGTTGCTCAAACCAATTTTTAATTACTCTTTAATGATTATTATATTTATGAGTATTGGAAACAACATTCTTACCAATATCATTAATAGGAACATATTTTGGAATTGAAGCCACCATAACATTGTCCTAACTAAAAAATGTTTTTATGTCTATAGAAAGTGTATGTACTTATTCTTCAAATTGTTCTTAGTTTTGCTTCCCCAATTCTATCATTTCTACAAATTTTGTTGTAGTGACTTGAAAATTGTGAATATCCCCTTCATGGGTAGATTCTCCAATGTGTATTTTACTCAAAATTATAATTTCAAGGATCATATAATAATCATATTCATCAGTTATAGGTTTGTAAATTTCAATAAATTGTGCATTTAAAGGTTCATATATAAATATTGAATTTGTTTTGGTCTTTATAGGTGGTGGGATTTGCTAGAGGTTGGCCACTACTTCAAAATTAAAAGAAATAGCCTTCACATGACTATTATTTTGATTATTTGTCATCTAATAAATCAAAGGTAAGGATGAACTACTCAAAGAAATAAAACCCTGAGTATGATATGCCTTACATGACCCAATAAAAGAAAGATATTGTTTAGAAGCACTTATAGGGTCTCTTGTAATAAAAAGTTTATGCAGAGGTGGTGAAAGGGGAGGGGGAAAAGGATGTGGAGGAGGAGAAGAAACATGAGGAGGTGATGGAAGGTGGTGGGTAATGGATACATGATGACATATAATAGGGTGAGGAGGTGCAACATGAGATACAAATGGCATTTGATTTGACATCACATAAGAGATAAGAGTAATTTGTATTGGAATAACATAAAACACTAAGGAAGTTTCCATTAAGCCAATAGAAGGTGAAATGGATGCTTGTGAAAAGCCTAAAATCAGAAGCAAAGAATTATCATGTTACATTATCAATGAGCAAGGAAGGATCTAATGGAACCTCGCTTGAAGAAATTGAGGAAGGAATTGTAGGCCTATTTATGAAAAAAAATTACATGTTTTTTTAGGTGAATCAACATAGGGTTTTCTATAGAGACTTATTCTTTTTAGTATCCTCATCATTTCCTCCACTTGATGCCATGTCTAGCCTAGGGCTCTTGATATATACATTAGTATCATATTGTTAAGCAACATATGTTATTTTTTATTAATCGTGGATTTTGGAAGGTCTAATATCCTTTGGAATTCTGATAGTCATGTATTCAACCAAATTATTATTAAACAAATCCCTTGATATTTACAAAACAAATTTGGCACATTCACTCATATCATAATAATTCTTTCGATCTACCAATCAATAAATGGAAGAGGTACATGGTGCACTATATAGAATAGAGGATCAAAAAAAATTTGATCCATCATCTAAAAACCCATTAGTAAACTATTATAATATGAATGGTTTCATTTGATCTAGGTTCATCCTCGAGTAGTATTTATTTCTAACCTCAAAATTCATCTTCATAATCTTTCCCAATAGTCTTGAAGTTTTGGAACATGTAGGTAATTAGAATCAAGATTAAGATTATTTTTTACAAAACAATTATTATCAAAAGGGAATATTTTTGTGTGAAACTTCATTTCAAATTCCATTATTGTATTTTATAATATTAGATGAATCCCAAGATGATTTTTCACATATAGTAACATATACCAATAGGAAATTTAATTCCTCCTACATGCTTCTCATTACTCTTCTTGGGTACGTTGCTTAGTTGTTTGCAAAGATCCATGAGAATGATTATATTTATTGAATATTGGTAGCATATATGAGATACATAATAATCCTAAAACTTTATATAAATGTGAAATCTTGGAAATTGGATGAAATAACTTCCATACTTATTCACTAGGGCAACAACTTCATTTTAAATTTTTGTAGCCATGTTTCCCTCCAAATTCCTCATAATTAACATAGTAAAAGCATCATTCACTATTTAGAAATGGTTATTTACTTGCTCATAAGTGAGTTGTGGATATTTTTCATATATCAACTTCAATAGGAAATATTATCCTTCCACATTCAAACCTTGGTCACAATCGTAGATTAACATTAAATATACCATATATGATGTCATATAGAAGGACTGGGTTAAATCAAATCCTGTCAATTGCTCATGAAGATTGTCATTGATCAAATTTACCAAGTTAATGAAATATTTTTGAACATAAAAATATATTGATGTAAAGACACAATCCATTTAGATAAAATCTAAGTGTCTGAATTACCCATAACTCTATTCAATAGAGTTATGAAATCAAATAATTATTCTTAGAATTCACCCCTGGTTAGAGTCTTAAGAATCTTTGATTACCATTTTCTTTTATTTTTCATCCAATTTTTATTGATCACATTCAAACATAATCATTATTTTGTTTACATTAATTCCATGAAATATTCCAATTTATGTCCATAGTTTCATCATGAATAGGAATTCTAAAAGTTGCATTGATTTCTTGGATATCAGTCTTGGATATCAATATATCATTTGTAGATTTGATTTTCCCTTTTTCCAAGTCATATTAAATGGCACAAGTCATGAGAAAATATACACATGGAATAGAGGTGGTAAATCTAGCTACATGTGTAATGCCATTGTCAGATATGATTTGACCTATTGCATTTCTTTGTTCATCAACTATTATCTTCAAAAATTCCTCAATATATATATGCCCAATCTCATTATCTATGATCTTATAAATGCTTTTATCAATAGTGGAGATTGGTTCATAGCCCATGTATTTGAATTTCATTTTGGTAGGGGAAGTTATGTAGAGGGAAGTTTCATCTAACAAAAACATATTTTTTATGGTAATATCAGAAGGCAATAAATGTTTGTGTGGGAGAGAGGCCATAGGAAATTATTTTTAAGACCTTCTAAAGGATCAAGTTTGACCAAACCGATGGTTTATAGTACTTGTACCACCTCAAAAACCCAAAATGTATAAATTATAAAAATAAAAGTTGAAAATTTATGTGAAAGGTTGGAATTCATTCAAGAGATGAGAATCCATAGGTTGACAAGATGGGATGGATAAAAATGGTATAAAATAAAAGAGAATGGAAAATAACAATGCAGGTAGAAAAAAATATAGAAAATGATTGGAAATAAGTAGAAAGGGAAATGAAAAGAATGACCAAAATTTCATGGAGTGAAATATAAGGATGTTAAGAAAAAAATATAAGATATGGAAGTATAGAGTGTCTTTAGTCATAAAAGAAGAGTGATTCAAGGTTCAGTGTGCAGATGAAACTTCATATTTCATCTTATAGTGTTTTTTAAACTCTTTGTTTTTCAAATTAATGTGCTCCTAATAAAAATCAAAGTTTTGGGATGCTAATTGTACTTTATTAAATACATTTCAATGTAATAAATGATTTACAATGGATTTTATACATTTTTTTGTTTTTTAACATTGAGATTTTTGGTTTCTTCAATATTAAGGATATTGATAAAATTTGCTTAATTTCCCAGAATGTGGATAACACTAAAATAGATGAAATCTATATATATTAGCTAGGGGTTTCAAAGGTTTCAGGGTTATCAGGTACTTAGGGTACCCAAGGATCTTCCCTAAGTTATATGAAACCCTGGAAACCTTATAGACATTAAAACTAAAATCATAACTTTGAGCAAGAACTCAGTATCTTTGGTAATTTTCAAACATTTGAAACATAATTTTTTTTAAATGTCTAAAACCTTTAAAATGTTAGAAGATGAGAAGAATTGAAAATTTAATAAAATTGAAAAAAAATACTAAGTACAAATAATTTAAATTTCTTGTTTCAATTTGGTCTACACAATGGTGTCAAAATTGGGAGGTTTTAGAGAGTTCAATTTTGATGATAATAACTGGCTCAAACTAAGGACCTGATGTGTAAGGATCGATAAAGAGATTTAGAATTTATATACGCCCTAAATTTGTCAAGTAACCACATATATCATGTTTTTTCACAGTCTTCTTCATAAGAGACTCTGACTAGAGAATACGAGCCTTGTTCACACTAGCCATGTCTTTGTTTCACTTGTATTGGTCTTTTTTCTTGATTTTGTCACCTTTCTATTATCTTAGTAAATTGATCTATACCCCCCACAGACCCCCCAAACTTGACCCGTGTCAATCCCAACCTATCTTTTTGAGTCCTAGACAATAAAATTCTAGTGGACTATAGTTCTCAGTGCTCCATTCCTACCCAGAGTTGTCCAATGGTCATTTTTTCTTGCTTAATGGGATCTAAACCCTTGTTATCCCCTTTCTTAATTTTTTTTATCTTTTTGATGTTAGATATAATGAATAAAGCTCAAAAATTCAAAATAAAGAGTCTCCTATATAAAGGACTTTACAAGGCATTTTATATCTAGCACTTACTACTTTGTCACACTAAATAATTAAAATCAATCAATAGTATTGCTTAGAATTATGAATCACACATGGATTTTCATGCTTGATCAAGGAAGGGCTTAGGAAAAAGTTCATTATTTCATCTACCATGAACATTGATTATGCACATTCCCTAGGGAGAACTATATTTAATTTGAGACCCTAGCTTGAGGTTTAATGTAGGCAGTGATCAAGATAGTAGGGGTTCTAGATCGTGCGATCATACTTCCCCTAACCCATTTTTTTCCCTTTTGGCTATGTTTATTTTTTCATGTGTGTAGATAGACCTATGGTTTGAGAAGAAAACAAGTCATATGGTAGCACAGACATGTGATTACAAAGAAACTAGGAAACCTACAAGACCCCAAAATTAGATCGCACCAAATTCTAGAACCAAAAATTGAAATGGATAATAACACCAAAATTGGACTAAAACATTGGAAACCAAAGTGTCTAATTTTCAATGTTCCTATCCTTTAATTGAATGAAATATATATTTAGGTTTATGACACCTTCTCATTCCTGCACAACTATTTTCAACCCTTGTATCAATCGTCTCAGTCTATATTCAAGATAAGTTGTATTTCTTCTTATTCATTGCTATTTTTAGAAAGGTGAAAAAGACAAATTAGGACTGTATTTATTGTCATATTTCTATTCTAATTTATTAATCTAGAACCTTAACTAAAATATGAATAAAAATCCATTATTCCTAAAAAATTTAAATCATTTGGTGAACCTAACTTACTTTGAACAAAATCTCAAACCCTAGGTACCCCTAGGGTTTTCCTTCATATTTTTGTGTAAAAATTCAATTTCAAAATTCTGATTTTTGTATAAATTTTTGAACATTTTTTTTATTCAAATTTATTTTATGATTCAAATTATTTTAATAATTTCAAAATTCTAAAACTCCAACCCAAAACCGTAGATTTCCAAACTAGGTCCTCAAACCCTAAACCTTCCTCCCTTACAATTTTTAGATAATTTTTTTTGATATTTTTGAAAATAGTTTAGAGTGTTGAAAATATTTTCAAAATACCTATGTTAGTACTCATTCTTGCATTTATTTTATTAATATTAATTTTACATACTCTCTTTGGTGAAAGCAATAAAATGGCCACTAAGTCACTTCTTCCCTCTCATCCTATAGATAAATTTCTAAATTTTTCCCATAATTACAACAATAAATGGAAAAATTTGCAAAATTTCACATTAGACAAAAATGAGGGAAATGATTTCATTTACAATGAAGACAATTACTATTGTTATAATGAGGAATATGATGATGCATATGAAAGTCATAGTGAAGAAAAATTAGATGCATCTTCTTCTCTAAAACCTATCTCTTTTCTTCCCTCTTACAAATAAAATAATTTTCATAAATGGGAAAGTTAATTTTCACCTCATTCTCTTATGCACAATACATCAAATGCATAAATTAGTCATGCAATTCCAAGAAAGCCTCTCATTGGTGATAATTTTATTAATTTGAACCTAGTTTTTCCCTCTCTTTTGCTACTTCTATGATCAAATTAAAAAAATATAAATGAAATAGAATAAAATTTCCAATGCATAATTCAAATGATCCATCTCATGTTCTTAACTCTTCTTTGTCATCTCAAAAACTGACAAAGAAAGTTTAAATGATAACTCTCTTACTCTTATCATATTTCAAATTAAAATAATGCATGCACTCCATTCAAGGATAACATATATGCACATAGTATTCTAATTTTACATGACAATTTATTGCATATTAAAAAAAAATTAACATCTTCTCTTACCCCTATCCATAGTGACAATGGAGGTGATAAATATTATGATGGTGAACATGCAAATGAATATGACAATGAGAGTGAATATTAAATTCATACTTCTACTTCTCCTCTCTCAAATGAACAAAATTTTGATTATTATAATGCATGGAATAATGATGATTATTAAGCATATAGTGAAGAATAAAATGCATCTCGTTCTTCTAAATCTTCTCTCAAACATAATGCATTACAAAATGTTGTTTCTAGTTATTTGCATGATTCTATTTCAAATGATGCACATGTCAATGATAACATCACATCTTCTATTCAATTAGAAGGCGATTCACTAAATACTAAATATACCAATGAATCTCCCAAGCCATCCCTTATTACAGTAGCACCTATTTCTCACTCTTCGCCCAAAGAGAATGGTAACCCACATCCATCTACTAAGGTCCAAGTTACAATTCCTCAAAAGGTTTAAGTGAGCACACCCTCTCTCTATGATCTAATTACTAAATATAGCATTCCGATGGGTAAAATAAATGATCAAATTCAATGTTTAAATGAACCACTTAAAAATAATAATATACCATCCCAAGAGATTATTTCTTTGATGCATGAAGTTGGTGAATTACAACACCAAGTACATCTCCTTACTTTGGAAAACAAGGCTTATAAGTCTTGGATAGATGCTAATGACTTGCATGATAACCCTCTTCCAAAGACATTTGTCAAAGATTCATTGCCTAAGCATTTCTAGATACCATCATTTCCTTTATTTTATGGAATTGGAGATCCATTCATACACCTTCAAGCCTTTCAAAAGGCTTTTCCATCTCATGTGAGTCCTTTGATTCTGCTTAAGTTTTTCCAATATACATTAGTGGGTAATGTACAAAATTGGTTCTTTCATCTATTCCTTGTTAGTTTATTGCATACATATGATGAATTAGAGGGGGAATTTCTAATATATTACATAGAAAACATGGGCCCTCATGTTACATATGAGAAACTTGATGCATTGCATCAAAATCCTTTAGAGCCAGTTAGTGATTATATCTTAAGATTTAAAACTCGTATGTTATGCTTGATCTATAAACCAATAGACTTAGAGGTTCAACATATATTTCTTAAGGGGCTTTGCCAACCCATCCTAGAGTATATATTATATCAGATAGAGTCTTTTTTTAGGAACTTATGTTATATAGTTTTATCTTTGGAGAAGAAATTGGGATTAATTGAGTTAGATTCAATTGATCAACTTACTCTGGATTTCATAGAATTACCTCCATCTACATCTCCTAGCACTCAGCATCCACCATGTCCAAAACAAGATAGGAGACCATAGCTAAAAAAGCTACTAGTTAAGAATAGAGAGCCAGTTTCCAGAGCACCACCTACAATATGCACTATAGAGAATAGCAGTAGGGCACCACTACAGTTTGATTCAGAGCAAGATAGCCCATATGTCATATTATAAACACTAATAGATAGGAGGTTAATCACATTACCTTTTACTCATCATTGAGATCCACATCTCCTACACAGGCAACCACATTTGCTCTTTTGTAGCTATCATCATATCCATGGACATCAAGACAATGATTGTTATGGACTGAGGGCTTGTATTAATAGAAGTGTTGATAAAGGCATCTTAACATTCACATCAGGGGCACTAAAATCTCCTCCATAATGGAACCATAGACCTCAATCCTCCATGATTGATTCATCCTAGGGTATTCCTTCATAGGAATCATCAGTTACTCATCATGAAAGTAATGTAGTTTATAGGATAGAGCCTCATAGGATATCTCCTATCTCACCTACTCAGAGGGTTTGGAGACTAATGTAGTATAATGAGAGCAGATTATATATATCAGTGTATTCCATGGAGTACATAGTGTATTTCCATATACATATCCATCATAGTCACAGGCACTGAAACAAAAATTTTAGGGTCCTATCTCATTTACCAACTTGTTATACTTAAGATTAGATGAACCCACCTCACAGAGTACTGCTATAAATAGATATTCACTATAACCAATTTCTAGGGACCTATTTCACATATTAACCCACTATGATTGAGATTAGATGATACCCTATCATAAGTTACAATTTCATCTCGATATATTGCTCAGTCATACACATCACAGTAGAGGCCATAAGGTGTTAATTCAAATAGAAATCCACTATGATTATGGATAGATGAGCCTCCTTCAAAATACATAGTTTTAGTTGTGCATCCATTGAGGTTGTATCTTATAGAGTCTCCACATACAACTATAGTCAGTGCACTATAGACATCATCAGATACAATGCATGTTCTTACATAGCATGTGTAGAATGGCCACTTGTTTAGTTGGACATCAGGGTTAAGATAGTCATATAACAACAATGGTGTTGATATGATTAGAGTGATATCTTACGTCCCTTTTTAATAATAACTACCATTCCTAGTTCCAAATAACCATCCATAGCCAATCCAAATTATCCAAATCTTGATCTTACCAATATCTTATTTTACCAATCTTAAGCCAATTCACTTTATCAAATCAATTTACCAATTACAAAACAATAATTTTTTTTACTCATGTATGATTCAAAAGCAAAACTAGCATCACACTTGAACCTATCAACAATAATCAAATCACATCCCAAATAAAATTTTACCAAACATATGCAACCTCAACATCAAAGTCAAATCAACTATTTTTAATCAACCATTTGCAATAAATATACCAATATACTCCAAATCCCATAACATAATATGCATGAGTCAAAATCAAACAAGTATCCATATATATAACAAGTTTTTAATACATATGCATTGGTATCAAGTACAATTAGTCATGAATGGGCATCAAACCCTCACTCTCAATCTCACTCTCTCAACCAGTGCTAGTCCCATAATCTACCCTAGAACTTGATGGCCTTGTACCTCCTTGAGCTACCACATACCTACTACAATGACTCTTTTCTCCAAGAGTTGACCATGCTCCTTACATAAGTCTGCATATCATCTTTGAAGATATGTATAATCATCCATGATCCTCATACTAATATATCCAAAATTAGGTGGGGTTATCTTATGCCTATCTCACTCTACTCTCAACTCATATCTCTCTCTCTATCTTACTACCCTAACATATGTAGTTATTAATATAATAGTCTTGTAAAAAAGATGGGCATGGATATCAACTGTGACCATCACACTCTCTATCAATCCCTCCCCCATCACATCATTAGGTACATACCATGTGAGCTCTTAGAGTGTCAACTCAATTATTGTCTCCTAATAATCATCATCTCCACCTCCTACCCCATCCTATGTTTCATCTTGAGCACCTCCCACTTCACCTATACATAAAGTATGACACTATGTTAGCTATATACTATGAAATAAAACTAAATCACAAATTTATATGCAGTTGAAATATAATCACTACTTGCCTCCCATCATTTGGATTAGCTAAAGATCCTCATACTCTAGAGCATCTCTTACCTTAATAGGGTACAAAAAATCCCATCGATACCTAGCCCACTACATAGTATATGAATCTATGCATCCAACATCATCCACATCCAGAATATCTATGAACTCATCCCTCACATCTAAAGGTAATGGTGCGAGCTCATCCTTAGTAGGCCTCATATGAGCTCCTACCTTTATGGATGATCATGTACTCCTCACCCACACCCATGATATTAGGGGCACATCCTATGGTACCCCAAACTATCTAGTAATGCACTCATACTAAAAGCACTCATATACTCCACCCCCAGTGGTCATGTATCCAATAGTTGACCCTCATATATCGTAACTACACTCCATCCTCTACCCACCTAGGAAATCCTATATAAGGACACCATATGATGTCACCAACCACTAATCCATATAAAACCCACCTAATGATCCATCCCATAGGATCATATAGAAACTATGCTCATCCACCACTCCTCAAATGGCTATGGAGGTACTTGCTCTACCATCGGTAACCCAATTGATCATATTACTACTATATGCTCATAGGCCCAATAATGCAATAAGGTCACCATACTCACCCCACCATTGAATGATTCATATGTAAACATGTAAAGGTCTTTATATAAGTGGTCTATCATAGTCCTCCCCCATTAGAATATAGTGCCTTATACCTCCACACTATGCACAATGTTGTGTATCATGTATGCTATAGATACTCGACTCCCATAAACAACACAAAAGATGCCAAAAAAATATTCAACCACTTTTATAAGAACATAACATTAGACTACACAATGACTAATAGTAGAACATCACTATGCCAACCTCTTAGATGTATACCTAAAGGCACACTAGCAAAATACCAAAATGCATGATCAATCACATCAGCACCCATGTCATCTTGTACCATCACTCACCACCCAATAATTGGTAAATGAAATATATGATATAATACTATAAAGTCACAATCATCTCCCCTATAGGAAGTCAAAAAGTACATGTATCCATGTTCTACCTCTTACATAAAGTAGTAATTAGATATCGATCCCACTACACTATACCTAAGTCACACATGTGACCCAACCCTAACCTATCCATAACAACTCTCTCATTAGTAAATAGTGGTAGTAGCCTCAATGTCTCCATCACCTAGCCCATACATAAATCTCTCATCTGCACCTCACCCTACTTCACCATAAATAATACATTTATCAATAAAAAATACCAAATCAAAAGCCAAGTTAGCACAATAGTAAACAACAAATCAACAACATAGAAAATTTTGCCTCTTGGATAACATTATAGTGAAGACAACAATGCTAGATAGGAGTGTTGAACCCTAGATAAGAGCACTAGACTATAGGATAGGAGCTCCAAACATATAAAAAAATTCTTAAACTACTTTTACGCCCTCAAAAACACCAAAATAAGCCTAAAATTTGACAAAAACCAAGTGTTTTGAGCTACTTACCAAGGTCACATCACTACCAGCCTAAAATTGGGCCACCAACTGATTGAACTAGGTCATGGTAGGTGTTCATCTCCTTGGCATTGTTCTCTCTTTAGAGCTCAAAATCCCAACCTAGTCAATGCCCAAATAAATCAATAATTAGTCTAATTTCCTATATTAGCCAACTTTTTTGTTCAAAATAAATTACCATTTTGCCCACAACTTGAACCCCATAAATCCATTTTTTGAACTATTTCCTTCCACAAACTCATAACAATGATACCTTCAACATCACTCAAGACTTGCTCTCTTAATACCTTATATGTGTTAGGATCCAACTCCTTAAGAGCACAATTGATTACCTTTGTATAAGCAACTAAACACGAAATTTAACCAGAAGTAATATGTAACTAGAATTCAAAAACAACACAGATTATGAGAGACAATACAATCTTGTATTAATACTCTTCCAGAAGGAAATACAATGAATAAATCACACTCTTCCCACACCTCTTGGGCGTACAGTAATTCTCCCTCAAGAGTTCTCTCTCTCAACCAATTACAACCACAACTCAATAACTGAGTTGTTCCCTCCACCAGTAAGTGACAATCAACTCAACCATTATTGCCTACTTCCATTCCACCAAGTACTCCAAGTAATCCAAGTAGATCTCCCTGATCTTGCTCCTTGATGTGTTATAGATCTCCTTGATCTTGCTACCCCACAGATCTCCTTTGACCTTACACACACACACCTACAAATCAATTGATCTTACTTACCATGTAGATCTCCCCTGATCTTGCACAACCTACAAATCAACTGATCTTACACACCTAGAAGAACCCTTGTCCTTGTCCTTGACAAGTCCTTTTAATCCTTCACACTGAGGATCCCTTCTTTGATCCTTCACCTGAGGATCTCTTCTTTGATCCTTCACACTTAAAATACAGCCCCATGGGTCTCTTAAATAGATCCCATACAAACAATAATTAGACTTCCTAATTACAATAATTAGAAACACAAACTCAAGACTAAAATTAGTCTTTTACATGCAAACTGACTATCCATCTAAAATTAGACTAATTCTGGAAGCGCATGCAAATGCACTCACACACAAGTTGCCGACGTCGGTTCCTATCTGACCAATGTCGGTCGACCCATAACCGATGTCAGTTGCTCTACACACTGAATATGATTGACGTTGATTAGCCTGACCAATGTTGGTTATTGTGACACTCAACAACCTCCTCCATTTGCATAATAGTGAAGCTTTTAGCTCCACAACTTAACAATCTCCCACTTGGAGATAAACAGCTGCACCTGTACTTGTACCTGTACCTGTACCTGTACATCCTCTAATTTTTTTTCCTGGCTTGTATCCCTCTTCAAGTTCAATCTTGAAGACCAACAAAAGTTGAATGAAGATTCAACTTCTCCTTTATTCTTGGCTTTGTTAACATTTCCACAGGGTTCCTATCCGTATGGATCCATTCCAGCTTCAACTCACCATCCTCCAATACCTGTCTAATGAAGTGGTACCTAAGCTGTATATACTTGGTTCTTGAATGAAAGGCTGAATCCTTTACAAAATGAATTGCTCTTTGACTATCACTTTACAATTTGAAACTCTCTTGCTCCTTTCCCAACTCTTCCATGAACCAAGTCATCCATATCATTTCCTTGCTAGCCACTGTGACTGCAACAACCTTCTGCATCTCTGAAATCTAGCTAAGCACCGTACCCTATGGTATTTCCTAAGTCATCCAAGTAACCTGCCATATCTAAATCTACATACCCATGTAGATAAGTGCTTGACCCTGCATAGCATGAATACCTACTATTGGTCCCTCTCAGATACCTAAAAATCCACTAAACTACTTTTTAGTGCTCCTTTCTTGGATTGGTCATAAACTTGTTGACAACTCCCACTACTTGGGAAATATCAGGGCTAGTATACATGTACTCAACCTCATCATGTGATTTGGGACACTATTCTATGAACTGTCCATCCATAGGTGTGCTAACTAGTTCTGCATCCTACATATTGAACCTCTCCACTACCTTATTCACATAATCATCCTAAGACAACATCAACCTATGACTTTCCCTGTCTCTAGAAATACTCATGCCAAAGAATTTTGTTGCTCCCAAATCCTTCATGGCACACCTCTAAACTAACTTTACCTTTAGCTCAGCAATCTCCTGCATGTGTGACCCTACAACAAGCATATACACTGCATACAGTAATAGGATAATGTAGCTAATATTATCCAACCTGGTAAAGTAAACACAATGGTTACATTGACATTGACTAAATCCATGCTTTGTCATACACCTATCAAACCTTAAACACCATTATCCTGCAGCTTGCTCAAGACCATATAACCTAGAATTTTGTCTCACTTGTCTATTCTCTCCTTTCTTTAACCTATAAATCCATTCATCTTTTAGTGCTTTCATCCTGGATGGAAACTCTACCAAATCCCACATTTGGTTCTCTTCCAAGGAATCAATTTCCTCATTCATGCCATGCTCCCATTGTTTCCTAGATTCTACCTGCTTTGCCTCTTCAAAACTTCCTAGTTCTTGACCATTAGTGAGAAATAAGTAGTATAAAAAAGGGGAATAAAAAATTTGAGGCTTACTTACCCTTTCAGTCCTCCACATGGGCATTTGAGACTTCTTGACAATTTTTTGTCCACCCAAAATTCATTCTAACAGTGACCGATCCTAGTCATCTCTCAGTTTGCACCTGACCAACATCGGTTCTATGCGATTGACCTGACTGACATCAGTTCTTACCTAACTGACATTGGTTTCCACCTACTCGACATCACCAACTTTAGTCTGCACATGACCAATGTCGGTTCCTACCTGATTGACATCAATTCTCACTTGACCGATGTCAGTACCTGTGTTTTCCTGTGAGTGATGATTTTTACCTGTGAGCTCATTTTAGATCATAACCTTGTCCAAATCAACACTACCCTACTCAGAATTATTCAGCCTCTTGAGCTAATCTCTGTCCATCATCTTCCCCATGACAACCAAGGCTTTCTAGTTCTTCACTTTGTCAAAAACATCATATTTCCTCTTTATGCAATAAACCTGATCCTTTCTTGTAGCATCAGTAACAAGAAACCTCACTTTCTTCTGTTGCTTATAGAAATCTTGATCTATGCTTTCCAAATATAAACTCTTACCTTTTGACTCAAGAACATGCATCCCCTTCTCACTCATGTGACCAAGCCTACAGAGCCACATCTTTGCATCTACATCTAAAGTAGATAAACCAGAAGGAGAATCAATAATACAAGTAGATAGATAAAACGTACCTGCTTTCTTACCTCTTGATAATAAAAGTGCACCCTTAGAAACTTTCCAAGATTCTGTTGTGAGAGTAACTGTGCAACCCTCATCACCCAAATTTCCTACAGAAATTAGACTCCTCTTCAGGACTGGGACATGCATGACATCCTTCAACACCCATATGTTGCCCATCTACAATTTTAGCTGCACTTCCCCTTTGCCAACAATTTGAAAAAGTTCACCAACCCCTAAATAAATCTTTCCAAAGTCTCCATGGACATAATCATGGAAAAATACTCTATTTGGGGTTGCATAGAAAGAGGCAACAGAATCTAAAACCCAAGATTCTACTTTATCCAAGGAACATATAAGAGCATCCCGTGCAACAATACTTGCATGATTTGCTTCTTTATTTCCTTCATGTTGATCTTCTACCAACCAACAATCTTTCTTTACATGCCCTTTCTTTCTTCAATTCCATAATTGATAATTCTTGCCATTGAATTTCTCCATTCTTAGTTTAATTTCTTCTACCATTGCTTTACTCCCACTCAAACAAAAACCCCTGTGAGTGACCTGTAATCAACAAACACTTAACACACTCTAAAACCAAGGTGTTAGTGATCCTAGCTTTGATACTAGTTGTTAGGATCCAACTCCTTAAGATCACAATTGATTACCTTTGTATAAGCAACTAAACACAGAATTTAACCAGAAGTAATATGTAACTAGAATTCAAAAATAACACAGAATATGAGAGACAATACAATCTTGTATTAACACTCTTCCAGAAGGAAATACAATGAATAAATCACATTCTTCCCACACCTCTTGGGCGTACAGTAATTCTCCCTCAAGAGTTCTCTCTCTCAACCAATTATGACCACAACTCAATAACCGAGTTGTTCCTCCACCAGTAAGTGACAATCAACTCAACCATTGTTGCCTACTTCCAATCCACCAAGTACTCCAAGTAGATCTCCCTGATCTTGCTCCTTGATGTGTTGCAGATCTCCTTGATCTTTCTACCCCACAGATCTCCTTTGACCTTGCACACACACACCTGCAAATCAACTGATCTTACTTACCATGTAGATCTCCCCTGATCTTGCACAACCTACAAATCAACTGGTCTTACACACCTGGAAGAACCCTTGTCCTTGTCCTTGACAAGTCCTTTTGATCCTTCACACTGAGGATCCCTTCTTTGATCCTTCACCTGAGGATCCCTTCTTTGATCCTTCACACTGAGGATCCCTTCTTTGATCCTTCACCTGAGGATTCCTTCTTTGATCCTTCACCTAAGGATCCCTTCTTTGATCCTTCACACTTACAATACAGCCCCATGGGTCTCTTAAATAGATCCCATATAAAAAATAATTAGACTTCCTAATTATAATAATTAGAAATGTAGACTCAAGACTAAAATTAGTCTTTTACATGCAAACTGACTGTCCGTCTAAAATTAGACCAGTTCTAGAAGCATATGCACACACAGGTTGCTAATGTTGGTTCCTGTCTAACCGATGTCAGCCAACCCATAACCGATGTCGGTTTATCTACACACTAAATATGACCGATGTCAGTTAGCTTGACCAACATTGGTTACTATGACACTCAACAACCTCCTCCATTTGCATAACAGTGAAGCTTTTAGCTCCACAACTTAACAATATGCGTACTATGGTATGAAAATCTATATATTTTTATTATACCCAAACACATGCCTTGGTCATCATCAATCAAAATGTTTTCCACTCTCAACAACACAATCTAATCAATCAAACAACCTTTCAATCTATTCATAACATACCGACCTTGTTTCTATTACTACATCACTAGTTATCATTTTTGGCTCAACCTCCTCTATCATAGATTATCTCTCCTCCAAAGGGGGAGATCATTCATACTATTCATATTTATACACTTATCCAACATACCCATCCACTCTCATAATTGGATACACCATGGTTCTTACACATCCAACATTCAAATTCTCAAACTCAGCTCAGATTGGTCAAGATATATAATGACTCAGATTATGTGGGTCACTCAACAATACTGAAGACATTCAGAGGGATATACCTTTAGTTTATAGATACATAGACTACTCAGATACAATGGTTTAGATTACATGGATTCATAGTGATTTTGATACAGATACACAACCTATTTAGATATAGTGGTTCAAATTATATAGATTCACAGTGATTTTAATATAGATACATAGACTATTTAGATATAGTGGTTTAGATTATATGGATTCACAATGATTTTAATATAGATACAAACTCAAATACCATATTTGGGGATGTGTACATGCTATATGACCCACACATATAGCTTCATATAACATGACACATCTACAAAATCAGATAGTAGACTATAGGCATAGTGCAGAGCATAGTGTTTTGGTCTCTGGTTTTGCACATGAGGCATGGCAAGATATGTCATATCACATGTGGTTATGTAGATTACCATATTATGCAGATGCATCACTCACATACTAGATTTGGGGGTATGGCATAGATGTTCACATTCTTCATCACTCAAGATTATATAGATAGAATCGTAAGACATGTCATTTTCTTCTTACACATTGACCACATTTTTAGATTGCACATAGCTATACTTAGGTTGTCCCTAGGTTGGATTGCATGGCCATTTACAGTGGTTGGTCCATTGTATTACTCAAATTTAGACTACATGAGTTTGTGAAAGATAGAGGATAGGTATTGGTTTTGGGCCTTTGAGCACTTTTTAGTTCTATTTTAGATATTTAGAGTGGGGTCATGATAGATTTTTATATTCACAACATACAAATTTTATACATACATCTAGATTACATGAGTTTATGTGGGATAGAGGATAAACATTAGTTTTGGGCCTCTAAGCATTCCTCATCTTTAGTCAGATTTAACATAAGGGAAAACATTTACCTCCTCCATGATATATAGATTCTAGATTTAGATTCAGCATCCACTACATGGATTCCTTCTCTCTCTAGGCACTATTTGACTCTCCATCCACTTGAATAGCTAGGAAGTGAGTTGGACCCTTGAGGCACATTCACCTCCATGCAAGTGGGTTTAGGTATGCATTTTCTTCTTCTTTCTTTTACTCTATAATTTCATTTCATTACATCACTAGAATAAAATGGGGCAAATGTATACACCCTAATTTGGTCAAACAACCACACATATCATGTCTTTTCATAGTCCTCTTCATAGGAGACTCTGATTGGAGAATACGAGCCTTGTTCATACTATCTATGTCTTTTTTTGCTTATCTTAGTCTTGTTTATTGATTTTTTCACCTTTCTGTTATCTCAATCAATTGATCTATACCCCCAAAAACCCCTAGACTTGGCCTGTGTCAGTCTTAACCTATCTTTCTAAGTACCAAACTACAAAATTTTGGTGGACTACAGTGCATGATGATCCTATCCTACCTGATGTTGTTGTCCAATGATCATTTTTTATTACTTAATGGGTCCCAAACCCTTCTTATCCTCTCCCTTAAGTTTTGTTTATCTTTTTGATGTCAGCTAGCATGAATAAATCTCCCAAATTCAAAATAAAGAGTCTCCTATATAAAGGACTTCACAAGGCATTTTATATCTGTACTTACTAATTCAACACACTAAATAATTAAAATCAATCAATATTATAACTCAAAATTTTGCATCACACATAGATTTTAATTCTTGATCAAGGAAGGGCCTAGGAAAAAATTCATTCTTGCATCTACTGTACGCATTGATTATGTACACTCCCTAAGAAAGAACTATATTTGATCTGAGAACCTAGCTTGAGGGTTAATGTAGGTAGTGATTAGGATAATAGGGGTTCTAGATCATGTGATCATACTTCTTCTAACCTAGTTTTTTCCCTTTTAGCTTTTGATATGTTTGTTGTTTCAGGTGTGTATATAAACCTAGGGTTTGAGAAGAAAATAGGTCATATGATAGCATAGATAGGAAATTGCAAAGAAATAGGAAACCTATAGGACCCCAAAATCAGACCACACTAGAATCTAGAACCAAAAATCAAAAAAGATAATAGCATTGGAATTGGACTACAACATCGGACACTAAAGTGTCCATTTTCAACACTCCTATCTTTTTGCCGAACAAAAGCTAGATTCAAGTTTATGATACCTTCCCAGTCTTACATAGCCATTTTCAACCTCTTTATCATCATCTCAATTTGCTTTCAAGAGAAGTTTTATTTCTTCTTATTCATTTCTATTGTTAGAAAGGTGAAAAAGACAAATCAAGACTGTATTTATTTCTATATTTTTGTTCTAATTTTTTAATCCATACCTTTAACTAAAATAGGAATAAAAATCCATTATTCCCAAAAAAGTTAAATTAGAATTTTTATTTTATTGACAAGTAATTATCCATTATTCAAATAATTCAAACACTTTTATTATATACTTTTGAAAACAAGGTAGAACAAGGATAAGAAGGTAACACGATATCGAACATGAAACACAACAAGGATAGGAAAAGATACAACAATAAAAGAACTACAGCCCAAAATCCCAATTCACCTATGTACATGTAGAGGGATACCTAATTTCACTAAAAATAGTGTTTTAAGTATTTCTTGTAGACACCTAAAACTTATCACTGATAACCTTCAAACAGGATTTTGACCAATTTCTATCAAAATGCATAATTTAGCCTAAAAACACTAAAACACATTAAATGGTTCAAATTTTTCATATACAAGTGCCAATTTTGGCCAATGTATCCCTAAATGGGGTAATGTATTTTATGAGATATCTAACTTTGATCAGATCATTTTGAGTCAAAATGATGATTTCACACCTAGGTGCTCTGGATTGTTATTTTATACCAAATTTCTTACATGAGACATGTGCCTTTGTTATTTTATGTCAAAAACATCCTAAATGGGATGAAAAATCCAACACATTTAACATGGCCTTCCAATTCTAATCCAATCAAATTTTGATCCAATAATATAACATTTTGACCAATTTGATTAATGTATGCACCAATTGCCAAGATTTGCACCAAATTTGATAAATCGATTATGTTTAAGGCTAAATAATTTGAATCATGAGCCTAATTAAGAATTCCATGGAACTTGTTGAACATTTATTTTTGGAAATTGATTATGAGTTTCTACATCATCAAGTGACATCATTTTTTGGGAAGGCATCCCTAGGCCATAAATGTATAAAATATCTAATTAAGCCTTCCCATGCCTCTTTAATACCTCTCTATCCCAAATATTTATGAGGGAATTTATTGATTTTTATCTTCCAAAATTGAATGGATTCTTAACCACACATATTCGTCTTTAGATGGATGGTTCTGGTTCATTCTGATCATTTTCAAAAATCTATAAATACAAGGTCTCACAACCATAATTTTAAGCTCTTTCAAGACAAAGTTATCATGCATAAATGAGTCCAAAAACTTGGATAGTGTAAATTTACCATGCATAAATGATTCCAAAGCCTCATACAATTTGTGTTATTATGCCAAATTATTGAACCAAGCCAAAGCCATCACAAGCCAAAGGTGCCAAAGAGAGAAGGAGCCAAACAACTCCATTGATGAAGACTCTTTGATGCACAAGCTGAACCAACCACTCTAAGAACCATTTGGAAGCTCCAAAGAAGGTGAAGGAAGGTTTATTTCATGTTTAGTTGTTGATTTCATAAGTATGTTTATTAATAAGCTCCCCTAGTGTTTAGGCCTAGAGATGTCATGCTTGTTAGTGTGTTATTTTCGTTTTGATTTCATTTTAAACTAACACTTGATCTAACCTCCTCTCTTGAATCAAATTCCTAGTTCACATAATGGCATGCTTGATGGGACCTAATGCATCCCAACTACCAAGAAGATCAATGTGCAAGTCTTAAACTAAGATTTGAAGGCTTGAAACATTTTTAAATTAATTTTATAACTTTATTTGGCCATATTTCATCTTCACAGGTTTACACAGAGACCATCAATGATCTTCTATAATTGTCAACAATCATGAACTAACATTTTGTGGTCATATATAATTGTCAACAGTCACTATGTGCATCTTAGAATTATTGATGGTCATTATGTAGGGGAGTAAGCTAATAAGCCATCTTTCGTAACTTGGTTTGGGGTCATACAGACTCCATTTTTGATGAATTTTTGTAAAACCACATGTTTTCTCCTAAATTTTTAGAATATGTTATCATTTTACCTTTAAGTTGCATGATTTTTAAAAAAAAATCTTCAAATAGAAGTTTGAATCTTTTAAAGTTTCTAATTGTTGTTTCTTGGTTTTGATCAATTGTGTTTACTTTGTCTAATCCTTACCTTGCAAGTTTTATTGAGATTTTTGATAACCAAGTCTAATCTAATGCATTTGATTTCTTGAGGTTTTGCCTTTGGGTCGACAGGTCATCTAACCCAAGAACATAATTTTAAAATTTTATTTATCTTATTTGAAAAAGTATTTCAAGGCTAAACAAAACTTTGACCATTTTATTATATTCCAAATCATGCTTAATAATATCATTTTAAACCTCTTTTGTGATGCTTAAAAAGAATTAGGAGTCTTTCATTTGGTGATTACATAAATTTTTAGGGTATTTATTTGAATTGTTTTATTGTTGTTCTTTTAAATTTTTACAACTTAAGGCCAAAGGGCCAAAGAACACCACCAAATATTTTATTTTAGTGATATAAAATTGAACTCACTTCTAAGTTTTTATTTTATGCAAGTTAATGATTATTTACTTAAGTTATATTTGTTTGAGAAAAAAGGAAGTTGTACATGTATGCTCTCCCCCCATCCCCTATGGGGAACTTGTGGGATCAAAAATGCCATCTTCATTACAAATTATTTTAGTCCAAAGGCATAAAAGAGATGTTACGAAGGCTCTCCCCAAGACCTGCATGGCTTGGGTGATCTAGAAAACACCTTAAATCTCTTTTACTTAGTTTTATTTCATTGCATCTTAGCTTGTGAGGGGGGCTTCATCACCTCCCATAAGTTCTATAAAAAATCCTTGACCTAATAATTCATCTCTCAACATTGTATTCAACCCCTCTCCACGAGGGGGTATATAAATTAGGATATCCTCACTAGGATGATGGTTTGAGCTGTTAAACCATATTTCTTAATAGATGATAATCCTAAGATGTTTGAGCATGTTGGACATTGCACTACACTATGTGAATGATGGATGTAGTGGTTGTAAAAAGGGTAAGACCTTTTTATAACAAACTATATGACATGGACCCAAATGATGAGTTGTTTCTCTTATTTTCTAATATGAAATTTGGTAGATATGAGATCCATCTAGATGATCAAAAACTAATTAGTTTTAGTCAACCTCATTTTTCCACACAATTGATAGGATTTAGGGTGATTTACTTAATTATATTTTGTCAAGTTTGGATTAATATGTTTATTAAATTATATTTAGGTCTCAATTCATGGGGTTGATACATAGATCTTTCTCTTTTGGGTTACATAACTTTGGTTAACTCATTACCCAAAACTTGATGACTATTTAGTGTTTGTTTGTTCAACACCTATCCTCATCATTGTTTGTGCATTTATTTAGGAGAGCACAACCTTTCTCCAAGAGTATTTTGACTTATGGATTATGCCAACTAATCATGTTTATGTTTTATTCTGTGTTAGGTATATATCAAAGTTATTTCCAAACTTGTTAGATTAATTAGTGAATTTTTTGGAAAAAATTGTGTTATAGTTTTATGACGGACATTTCAGTTCACACTCTATGAACCATCAACTAATTATTTCTCATACCCTGATGATGGTTCATGGAGTGTGAACCGAAACATCGGTCATAAAACTACAACATAATTTTTTATAGAAAATTGACTAATTAATCAATGGACTATAGAAATACTATCTCACTTATTGTTAGATTAAATAAAATTCACATCAATCCTTTGTTTCAAGCCTAGATTTTGATGTTGTTTGGATAAAAGTCTAGCAAAGCTTGTTTGAGCCTCGATTTTGACTTTACATTTGGATAAAATACCTAGCAACTCTTTTCCCTTTCCTAGTTTAGACCATGTTTGGAACACTTTGTCCTAAATAAACCTTTGAAATGCAAATTTTTATTTAGATGATTAACTTTTTATGTGTACGATATTTGATTTTAGACTATTTTATGCCAAGTTCTAGCACAAACCATTTTTGAGATACAACTCCACCTCTTTTGACCAAATTAGACCAAGTTTGAACCATTTGTCCTTTGGACATAGTTTTTTAGAGTTTGTATAAATCTAAGCCTTTTATTTCAAATATTTCATCATTTATGTAGATATGCCTAGCTACATTTATGGTGGAGTCACATACAATCTATGTTATGATATAATGGCTACATAAAATCCAATTAGAAAACCCTAAAAAGATAGATTTTCTAAGGATTTTTATTATTCTCCCTAAAATACTCCATATGTGGAATAAAGTAAAGAACTAACTTAAAATCCAACTCAAAACCTTGACTGGGATGATATGGTTTATGAAGAAGACTTAGAAGCATTGAATTATGCAAACAATTATGCTCCACCATGTTGTACCATTTCTATTCTAGGACCATGTCCAAGGAATACCATTTCCATACTAGGACCTCTTCCTTTAGCTTGTGTGATCAACCAAGATCCATAACACCCTAGCCTTATCTATCTAAGACCTCATCTTTTGGCTTTTGAAAGCAACCAGGATCCATAATGCCCCTTCCACATTTTAGGACCTAGTCCTTTATCTTTTACAAGTAATCAAGCTTCATACCATGCTATCATTACCATTTTAGGACTTCATCCTTTGGTTCATGCAAGAAATCATGCTCCCCAATGCCCTACCATTATCCAACCATAAGCCAATCCTTATTTAGTACCAATCCCATAAAAACTCAATTGATCCAATCATTCAAAGACCAAGCTATGTTCAAAATTGGTATTTTCCAACTCTTTGAAAACCAAGGCCAAGAGAACCAACTAATTCGATATGCTTTTGTTGAAACAACCATTTGTGATAAGTTAACCTGTGATGAATCACCTTTAAATCCTATACCTATTGATGAGGATTCTCATGATGATGAGCCAGTCTTTAATGAGTAACTTCTTAATGATTATAACTGCCTTTGGGTAAATCATTACCTCAATGATATGCCTATTTTCAAGATCCTCCCTTTGATAAGTCAATCTCTATGGAGTTGTCTCTTGGCCTTTTTCCTATCATTGAGGAGTATCACTTTTTCAAACTAATCTTTATTGAGCCCATTATACCATCATAGGTCATTACTTTTCCAATACCAAAAATTTAACAAGACATCATTGTAGTAGCATCCAAACTAGATGAAGAATTGATATTGGATTCAGGTTCTATTCTTAAATTGACATCAGATTTATCATCAACAGTAGAATCAAAATCAATCTTGACATTGGATTCAGAGTCCCTTAAGTTAGAATTAGATTTAGAATCATAATATGCTCATGGTTGTTACAACATTAGTTATGCATGACTTGCAGATCAATTTGAATATATTTGTGATCCTTTTATAATTTTTGAGGATGATGACTTCAACATTGACACAAGTTTTCCTAGTATATTCTATGAGGATTATGATGCCTTATCCCATTCCATTACCACCAACCAACATAGCCATATTATTGACATTCCATCTCCCACAAACATCGATTAAGACCAACATAATCATACTTTGTTGAATTATATCCATGGTGACATATCATTTGTAGAATATCAGGGGGGTCAAGACTAAATTCATGTAGAAGAAGAACAATCTCCTAGTGAAACCTTTTCAAAGGTGCTAGATGACAACCAAAATAAAAATTTAGAATATTCTAGTGAAACCTTTTCGAAGGCTATAGAAGACAATCAAAGTAAAAATTAAATATTCTTTATTAAAACCTTCTTGAAGGCATTATGGAAAAATCAAGACAACTTCATTGTTGAAAATCTCTTTGAGGTACCAATAGCTGAACATAAAAAAAATTTCACTGCTTGATGAAGACAAAATCAAGGATGAAATAAATATAGCTTTCAATCTATAGCCTAATCAAATGGTAGCTACTCTCAAGATCAAATGAAATAAAAATATGACAGTCTTATCGAGAGAATATTCATAAATCTTTGGCCCCACCACAACCAAATTTATGTCAAATTTAGAATCAAAAACATTGTGTGATTTAAAATATTGATCTTCATTTGTTGCCCTACCATCATACATTTAATTATAATCCACCATTCCATTTTATAAATAAGCCTATCAACCAATGCTTATCCCTATTTACCATCTATGGCCTCACTTTCCTTTTCAAAGGCTATAAAGATACCTTATCTCAATGGTTGAAGGAAATAGAATCAACGACCAATGAAGATCATTAAAACATCATGAGCATCCAAATTTATAGCCAGTTCTTGATAGAGAAACTATTTAGTCAAGGTGTGGGGTAGCAATTAACATGATTGATTATTCTATTTGTATTATTTATTGATTAAGACATGCATCTCCACTTTATTAAGAGAAATAGAATCATATACCATTTACCATACCCAAGCCAAACACATCCACAACCAAAAACCATCATCAACCAAAAACATGTAACATGTCATTTTCACATATCCATTTATTTTTATCTCATATCCTTTTACCATTTTCACATACCTAGCTAATCACCTTCTCACTTGGGGTAAACCCTCTTACCATTTTATCCAATTTATCAAAAACCATCATTATCCTAAAGCAATACCATGCCATCCTATCATTCCATTCTTATCTAGACCAAATCCTATTTTTAGTCATCCTACCTAATCCTATTTTGATCTTGGTTCCTTTAGTTCTCCCTACACTTTTTGTGAGGGGATTATAATAAAGTTTCAATAATCAATCAAATTCTATGTTTAAATGATAGTCTATGAAAGTAGTTTGATAGTTGATCTGGTAAGATATCTTTCATTTTCCATCCTATATCAATTTTGTTTATGTGAGCCTAATTATATCACGTGTTAGGGCAAATCAGTGTCTCATCAGTTTTGCTAATAATTATAACCTCCTATGGGCAAATTAGTATCATAGATCTAGTTTATTTTATCCTAGTTATAACCATCTATGGAAAAACTAGGGGAAAAATGTATTTATCATGCATTGTTGCATCACCTTGCCATTGTTATTTTCATTTGACTAACCATTTGTCAGATTTGATAACTTGTTGGGACCTAGTTGGTTTTTATTCACCTTTTGTGTGGATATAATTATTGTGACTTGAGTTCATCTCAAGACTATGTAGGTCATGCTTAATTCATGTTGAGGTCACCTCAGTCCCCCATTTCTATGCACCCTCACCATTTTTTGAGCAAATTAAGCCAATGATCTTGCCATTTTGTGAGTGGGTATCTTGTCATTCTCTAAAAAGTTGAGATACCTTAAAATTAAAAAAATATTTCAAAAATTTAAAAAATCCAAACACATTTGTCCTATTTAATCCTAGTCATTTATCCTCGATTAGCCCTACTAGGGCATGGTCATTATTAGGATGCTTTATTTTTCTTTTATTTTTAGGATTTCTATTTATTTATTAATTTTAAGTTGTTTGTTTGTTTGTGTGATTTATATGTATTTATTTGTTTATTTGTCTACTTTCTTATTTTTTTTTTTCAACACTATTACCTTGACTCAGTTTATATGCATTCATTAGATGATTCCTTGTATATTATTCTTGAGTCCATCTATATTCATATGTCAACATTATCATCATGGTTTTTATCATTGGTGCATTATTTTCAATTATTTATTGGATCTTAGGAGTCATTCCTTATGCATATTTTGGCTAAGTCCTTATGGTGTTCTATCATGATGCCTACCCTCATGTGCTATATCAAAAATCAGCTTCAATAAGGTCTACAAAAAATGGATCCATAGAAGTTTTTTCTTGGTACCTTGGTAAATCCTTCCACCCATCTTGATTAAATCAACCCATTAACCATTATAGTTGTATTAATGCTAATAATGGCATACATATCCACATTAATAGGTATAACCAAATCATTTCTATTGATTAATATTTATTCTTCTACCCATCCCTGTCATCACTTTAAGCATCCTTGTATGCCTGGTTGTTTGTGGCTTCTTTAGTCATTATACCATCACATTTAGGTTTGTGTCCACTCATCTTTAATGTATATTCTAAGTTATATCCTTAATTTATACTTCCTAATATGTCTTGATGGGGCACAACCATATCAAACATCATCTTTATCAAAAAAATCTAGGTCATCTTAAATATTATAACCACCTATGGGCAGATCATTATTTTGAATTTTATTCTTGATTATAACTACCTTTGGGAAAATTAGTACCTTTTAGATTAATTCATTCAATAATTTTCTCATTTGTATTAATCTCAACCATGGGTTAATTCCACCTTTCTTCTTGCTTCTTTTTGAGGGACCATCCATCCACATATGTGACAACCACTCCCTCGAGGGGGCATTATCCTAGGCTTTCCAAACACCATTTAGAGATTTTTATTTAATCATCATATTATTTTTAGCGTATAAGAATTTTCTCATTATTTGAGAATATATTTGTGTGCCTATGGTTTGAAACATCTTCCCAAATAAGGACAAATTATAGATACCTAAAAATGGCCACCAATGACCTCCAACCAAGCTTTTGACCAATTTCTATCAAAATGCACAATCTAGCCTAAAAATACTAAAATACATTAAATGGTTTGAGTTTGTCATTTACAAGTGCCAATTTTGGCCAAATCCTTAAATGGGGAAATGTAGTTTATGAGATATCTAACTTTGATTAGATTATTTCGAGTCAAAATCATAATTTCACACCTTAGTGCTCTAGATCGCTCTTTTCTCCCAAATTTATTTCATGAGACACATGCCTTTGTTATTTTATGTCAAAAACATCCTAAATGGGTTATTGGATCCAACGCATCTAATATCACCTTCCAAATCTAATCCAGTCAAATTTTGAGCCAATAATATAAAATTTTAACCAATTTGATTAATTTGTGAACCAATGGCCAAGATTTTCATCAAAATTGATCAATCATGTTTAAGACTAATTAATTTGAATCATGAGCCTAATTAATAATTCCATGGATTTTTTTAAATATTTATTTTTGGAAATTGATTATGAGTTTCTACATCATCAAGTGACATCATTTTTTGGGAAGACACCCCTAGGCCATAAATATAATAAATATTTGATTGAGCCCTCCCATGCCTATTTAATGCCTCTTTATTCCAAATATTTATAAGGGCATTTATTGATTTTAGCCTCCAAAATTTAATATATTCTTAACCACACATCTTCATCTTGATATGGATGATTCAGGTTCATTCTGATAATTTGTACAAATCTATAAATAAGAGGCCTCACACTCATAATTTTAAGCTCTAATAAGCCAAAGTTATTATGACCAAATGAATTCAAAAGCTCTTTTGGTTTAAATTTATAATGCTAAAAATCTCTCTCAAGACATTGATGTAGTGTTATCATCATGCCCAATTATTGAGCCAAGTTATAGTCATCACAAGCCAAAGGTACTAAGGAGAGAATAAGCCAAGATACTCCATTGATGAAGACTCTTTGATGCACAAGCTAAGCAAGTCACTCTACAAACCATTTTAAATCTCTAAGGAAGGTGAAGTAAGGATTCTTTCATGTTTTAGTTATTGATTTCATATGTATGTTTGTTACTAAGCTCCCCCTAGTGTCTAGGCCTAGAGATGTCATGCTTGTTAGTGTGTTATTTTCATTTTGATTTCATTTTGAACTAACACTTGATCTAACCCCCTCTCTTCAGTCAAATTCCTAGATCACATTTCCTAGTGTAATGCAATGGAATATGCATTCCATCTTGATAAGCTAAGTAGTACATGTTATCTCTATAGGAGTGATAGATCTTGAAAGGGTCTATCCAAAAATATTTAAAATTGCCATGGATTCCTTTCAGTTTCATTATTTTATCCCAAAGTATAAAAATATTATAAATTTAAAAATATATGTATATTACCTTCTTATCAAAAAATATTTTCACTTTTCTTTTGTGTTCAACAATCAGGATCAACAGTTATTATACTCTCTTCTTCCAAATTATTTAAATACATTATTATCTTATCCAAATAGTTTCTAGATTATTCATCTTCAATTTTTTTAGACAACTAAAGTGCTACAAATTCATATATCATAGGAAATGTGGCTCTATGTGATAACATAACAAACAAAAATATAGTGATAAAAAATGTAGTAGTAAAAACATAGTATGAAAAAACTGTTATGAGGACAAAACATATCAAGTAAAAATGTAGAAGTATTGGTAATATCACAAAAATATCACAAAGAGCATAATTGGGACATTTTAGTTATTATCTCATTGTTTATTTGTTATCTAGTTCATTTTGGTGATAGTAGTTAACATTTCATGGTAGAAAAGTAATGCACCAAATTTACAAGCAAAATAATAGAGGAAAATGTGATTTTATGAGTTTGGAAATTTAGTTTAAATTTGTGTCATCTTCATGACATTAGCAATGCCACTACTTTTTTTCTTCGCTATGTTTTGTCCTCATAATGTTTTATCGTACTACATTTTTACTGCTACATTATTTATCACATTTTTGTCTGCTAATTTTTCATAGGATACCAAAAATGTAGTGATATAAACATATAAAAATTTATAAATGAGACATTAAAATATCTCTTTTTTTTTGTGAAAAAATCAACCCACAATGCATCATACAACTTCTTATGTAATTTTGGTTGATTTCATCAACCAACTTTCAAATGATAGTGTTGAGTATGATGCCAATATTGGCACTTGATTGCTAATGTTATAATTATTTTTATTTATGTTTTATTATTCTATGAGGGTTATTTAATTTATTTATGTCCTATATTAATTTTTTTTAATTATAAACACTTTTTAGGAACATTAAAAATAACTAGAAGTGCTAGTTAAAGTCCATTTCATTGAATGTAAACTTTACTAAGTTCAAATCCTTATCCTTTCATCCCAAATATGTGACTAACACACTTTATAGATATGATTTATCTTAAATTAATACTATTTTTATTCAATATTATATTTATAGAGGTTTTGGGGTGCTTAGCTTGTCTAGTGTGCATGTTTCACTTATCTATAAGAGAGGCATCTTGCATGATGACCATATATTATCAACGAGTTAAAATTATTTTCTTGAGTCTAATTTAAAATATATTAGAATAATTTTATTTAACTTAGGTGTTTTATTATTTATATTTATATCTTTAATATTTCATGTTTTATCATGCAAGTTTTTTGTAATTGGCTAATTTTAGCCTTATTTGTTAATAAAAAAAGTATGCAAAAGTGTGGCACCATAATTTATTTTATAAATTATTTTTGCATATTGTTATTCTATGATTTTAATTTTAGGTATTAAAAAATAAAAACTAACAAGATTAATAATCTTAATTTGAAGTTATTCAATACATATTTTGTCATCAATCACACTTACAATAATAGTAGATTAACAAAAATTAATTCTAAGCCAGATTAGATGATTGATAGCTTCATTTTTAGATAAATTCAGAACTAATTTGTAATCTATCCATAATAAAAACCTTATTTTGGTATGTTATCCTCATTTAATAAATATTTATAATGGTTTTAAGTCATTATCAAGAGAATCATGACTTTTGTGAATTATGCTTCTATGAATATTCTCATTATCAAAGATGATAACTTTTAATATTGGAGAATAAGTTCAAGAGAATAATTGTATGGAAGGGAGTTTAGGATACTTTTATCCATGGATAAAATCCACCTTTATATTTAAATAATTTGTTTCAATATCAAACTAAATAAAAAGGAAGAATAAAAATCCAATGCATAAGCATTATTTTATCTTCAGAGCATCATAAACCCAAACATCTATCCAAGAATTTATGGATGCAAAAAAACCCATGAGATATGGAATACCTTGGAAAATTCATATAAAGCCTCTATTAAGGTAAGATAATAAAAAATATAAACTCTTAAAATTTAAAATTTGAAAATGTTTGATAATGAAGGAGTTGGAGAAAATTACATAAGGATAAATGACATAGCGCATAGAATGAGGGTTAATGGAGAAACTATAAAAGATAGGGTAATAGTAAGGAAATTTTTATATATTTAGTTTTAAAATGGATTAATTTAGTGATCAATATTTAGGAGTGTAAGGACATGAAAACTATAAGTGTTAATGAGATAGTGGGTTCTCTGTTATCCTGTGAGGATAAAATGAGACTACATGCAGGAGATTTAAAACATAATCTAGAACATGCACTTGAAACCAAGAAATAATTTAAAATCTCAAAGATAAAAATAAAAATTAGATTCAAGGGATTTAAATAAAATCAAACTCAAAAGGGGAATATCAAGATAAATTCATAGGTAAAATTAAATGACATGCAAAAAACTAGAACACTTTATAAAAGATTACAAGATACTGGCAACTAAGAATCAAGTTAATCAAGAAGATGAAGAGAAGCCATTACAAACTAAAAAAAAGAGTTGTTATAGCTTAAATTTTAACCTTTTGAGAGGGTGTTTCAAGTCCTCTCATGTGATATACACATGGGAACAATCCTAGGTTGTGGGTGACCTAAAGAATGGATTAAACCTATAGATAAGGGATAAATCCCTTGATGCATCACTTAAGACCAATCACTAATATACTAGCATACAAGGAAAAGAGAGAAGTAAACTATGAACTAAGGGGGTGATACACCAATTTTTATGAACACTACCACTAATTTTCATGTACACTAAGACCTATAGGATTGTAAGAAACATACACTTATCCTAAAAATAACCTATTACATCAATGATTTTCAAAGAGGCAAGGTAATGTGAGACTATGAGGGAAGATACTTGCCACTTATAACTTACATGGAACCCATGATGACACTCTCTACAACATGAAATGGATAATGAAAATGTATGAAGGCAAGGAGAATATGACAAAAAACCAAGGTGATCTAAGTATACACTTTATTATACAAACCATTCATAGCTCTACACTACATAAAACCATATAAGGAGGTAAAAAAAAGAGTCTTTTATTGATCAAATGAATACAAAAGAGTTGGAATTTTCCATACTCTTAGTGTAAGGATACTTTAAAATGAGAGAGAGAGAGAGAGAGAGAGAGAGAGAGAGAGAGAGGTGTAAAAAACCAATGATGGCTACCAAGAACTCATATAACTAGTTATAAATAAAAAAACCTAATAATAAATAGTCCTAAAAGCTCTTTTCAACATGTGTGCACTTAGTTTGATGATAACCTTCTCAAAGGTGGTGTAAGAACTTTGTCTTGCTTGGTGACTCATCAATCCTTCTTGAAACTACCACCTTATTATTGATTATGAAGTTATAATTCATATTCTTACTCTTTAATACCTATAATCCATCATCTCTCCACCTCAAACCTGCACTATCATTCATGGCTTTCACATTTTCTCTCTTTAAGACTTATTCATTATAGGCCTATTTTGACACAAATATAATATATTTGAATGATATATAAAAATTATAGGAAAAATAAAGGCATATTTGGATACCCATTATCCTATTTTATCTTCACCCAATTTTTTATGACTCAACTCCTAATGCAAACCTACTAACTCAACACCCTCCTTCATAATTAAGCCTCTTTAGGATTAAAGTAAACACACGATACTAGAGACTGTAACATATCATAATTTAATACTCCTAAACCAAAAAATTATTTTAGGTTACATCAAATAAGCTTAGATTACAAAGTTTCATGCAACTCCAAGGGTGGAAACTCTAGTTTCACAAAATGCAAGATTTTAGCCCTAGGTTGGTCTTGACATGGGCTTGTGTAAGCCGAGCATGAAAAAAAGGGGATATTTTTAAAAAAAAAATTAAAATACTTATAATACATGTGTTATTTCATCCCCAAATCCCCTCAACCTTTCCAATAATTAGTTTTTCTTGACCAATCTTCATATCTCTTCAATATGCCAATTTTCAGAATTCAATATGCATTTTAGGACTGTAGGTATGCACTCTAAAATCCTAACTAAGAAAAATTTATGGATATTTATTTATTTGTGATTGAAAACATTTTTTATAGTCTTTATACTTGTTAAATGATCTCTGTAGTTGGTTCTCCTGAGCACTTGACCTCTCAAACCCCTTCAGACCTGTTTAGTTCATGTTTAGATTTCACAAGCATTTAGATAACTCTAACCCTAGTGACTATCTCTTATGGTTTAATTTTCATTAAATGTGTTCCCATTAATATATACATATTATTTGGTTTTTTATACCTATCATAACCTCAGTCTTCATGTTTAAAACCCAGAGTTGCATCCTTTACTCATATTTATGTAAAACTACCCTTTGGTTGTAGGTGTTCTTTTTGAGAGTTGATTATACATAATTATATGCATATTATTCTCAATTTAAATGTTTATAAAAATTTTAATACCTGATACCAAGTTTATTTTCACCCTAAAATAAACCTCATCCCTCAACTTATCTCAAAACTTGCATACTTCCCTAAAGTTTTATGTGAAGGCATGTGTGTGGGCATGTTGGGTTTAAGGCATATTTTAGCCTTATTAGGCCTAATACACCATTTCATCTATTCTATAACTATTTTTTCACTTACGGAACTATAGTACCTTTACTTATCTCAAAACCTCCCTTACATGTCCTTGATGGTGGTAGGACTCATTGACAACTTGAACTATCTCCTTCATGTTATGTATAGTTCACTTTGTAAGGTGCTTGAAAGAGATGTAGATGATTATTTGGTCTTAGGATATTATAAATTAATTTTATTAATATTTAATGGTTATCACACCTTAATACCTTTGTGATATAAATTATTCACTTTTATCTACCCTCTAACACCTTGTCAATAATAGAAACAATGAGAAATTTTCACCTCTAGGCCTACAACCTATATAATCCACTTACAAATGACCTTGAAATCATATATTAACCATTTAATTAGATTTTTAGGTGCCTGAGGATCTTGGATAAGCTATACACTTTTTAAATAACTTGTTTCCAATCACCTTATGCTCATAAAATTCTCACATAGTCATAACTCTACCCTTTCAAGCTTGCAACAAGAGAAGATAATATGCTTGTGAGGGGTTTTTGGCTTGTACAACATTGAGATGATTCTTTTAAACCATGTGGTATTTCAATAAAGTGGGATTAGTACCTAATAAATTTATAATTATGTTCACATGATCGTATCCTCTCATTAAGACACAAACTTTTGAGTTCAAACCTGTAACCTATCATTTGCATTACTTGCAGACTTGTATCTTCATGTTACACTCACTGATGCATTGAATTATTACTTGGTTATCATGTATGATGAATCATGAGACACTAAAATAACTCTCAAACCCAATCATCTACATTAATAATATCATAAATGCATTCAAACTTCCTAAAATTAAGTTATTAGGGTTTTGAGAAGGGTTTTGGATTGCTTCTTTTGTTAGCAATGATTCATAAAGCATGACTCCTACAACCCTCAGCTAATGCATGAAATATTAAGGGAATAAGGTACCCTATATACCCATAATATATTTTTACCCAACTCACCTTCTCTTTCATGAATCATTTTTAATAAAATTGCCTTCTTGATCTTGTGAAGGAGATCTTTAACCCAATGGAAAGAATGGATAGGTTTTTTTCTCTTATTTGGTCTTTTCAAGATTTTTCTATATTTTTTGAGTATAGGAAACATATATGAAGCCTTGGAGGGACTTAAGAGACTAAAACCAACCTAAAAATATCTCAAAGAGACCTCCATAGAACCTCCTTCCTCAAGAAATCTTGTACATTCTACCAAGAACTTATTTTAGATGTTGAACCAAATGCCAATGGTGCTCTTCATAACCTATAAGGTGTTGATTTTATGTGCCAATATCATTCTCACCTACTTTTATATACCATTTCTAATTATTACCTTGCTTGAATTTTAGAAATAGTGATTAGGTAGTTACAAAAAGTGTTTCAAAATTGGAAAAATAATTTTAAGACACTTTGGGCAAGATGTACAGAAAATTACATGTGTCAAATGGTAGTATTTACATGCCAAGTGGCCTAAAAATAATTATTTTGACCTTACTTATGACTTTAGTTCATCTTATTTGATATTATTTAAGAAAACACACTACAATATTTCAATATCAATATAAAAAAGCAAGAGAAACCTTAATTTTCACAAAACTAACTTAATCTCTACTAAGCTTGAATTAGAAATGTTTCCATCTTGCTATATCTTGTCTCTAGATCTCTCATTCACCATAGGACATCATTTTACCTTGGAAATTCAACACACCAATACTCTCACCATGGGTCAACATGTTTTAACCTTTTCAAAGTGACCTCATACTCTACTAAGATACCTTAATTTCTATAAACACCTAAACAAGACCTTCATGAATGGGATTGATGACAAGAATAGGTTGTTGACTCACTCTCCTAAACCTTAACAGAGACCTTGAAATGACCAAACACTTGACAATAATCCTTCCTATAATAGGACATGACCTATAGGCTAAGACAAAACCTATCAAAATGTCATCAACAAAGTTAAATAAGGCTTGAAAACAAAGTTTAGAAATGTATTGACCCATGGTGGCCAATTTTGGCTAACATATTTGGTGACCTCCTAGGATTACATGTTTTTATGAATCTATACTAGTTGCCTCATGCATCAATTTGGATATGGAGTCACCCATCACTCATGTAGAGACATGGTTTGGAGATTGAACCTAATTGTAAATGCCTTGAAATAAGAATAGATAACTGATAATGCCTCACAACACAAACTACAAGACAAGAAACCAATACACAACAAAGTAAAAATAATAAAGTAACACATTATGCTAAGAATCACTTAGTTGAAATATAAGACAACAAACAACTAATATACCCTACACTAATCTACTCTAACAACTTGTGACAACCCTAAATAAAACCATTGAATGGTAGAGCAAAGTAGCTACCTTTTCTCATCAAATTCATGTAATTAAAAAACTTGATGGCGGCCATTAGATAATTATATGTTGACCTTGAAAACCTCTTCTTCTTTAAAATAAACCTTGTACATTTCCTCCATCTTTTTGAAGCATAAATGATTAGTAGTGTGTGTTTAGACTAATCTTGGACATATATAGGCTCATCTTTAAGTTATTATATGAACATGATAGGCAATGAATTTTCCTTGTTAGCCTCTAGATGAGTTAAGTATCTAATAGGTCATGTTATAGTGATGGTATACACCTCATAATTCTTCACCTTATGACAAACTTATACCTCCTCATACTTTGATGAATCAAACTGAATGGATTGATATGCTTCTTGCAACATACTTGTAAAATTGGCTTCAAGAGGAAAATCTTCTTTCTCTTTGAGAGGTTGAGGCCAATAAAGGTCTATCTTATCCTATAAGAGTGAACAAGTGTTTGAAAATGGACTTAGGTTTGATAACCCAAATTTAAAACCTCAAACAATTCAAAGGCAAATGAGGTAGCTTCTTGAAATGACAAACTTAGAGAGCTAGGTTATCTACGATTATTGGTTTACTTGAAAAAACTTACTTCCTCAATCTAGATTAGACCATAACCTCCCTATACAAGAGTATAACATTCTCCTAATACTTCAAAAAAATCCTCCAACTAAACCTCACTTGGTTCCAATTCATTTATACTTTATTCTAGCTTCATAAGAGCTGGTATATAGGTATTCACAACAAGAATTGAGAAGGAATTAAGGTTTGTACCTCCTTGATCATGTTATTGGGACTTAAAGAAATTCTTATCCAATTTAAATAAATCATTAAGAGCTTCTTATTCATCAAGGGAACTATCAATTATGATCTCTTCATCATACACACTTGAATCACTCTCCTCATAGCCTTCTTAATGCTCACTTATAGCTACAACTTGATCTTATTCATTTTCCTCCCATAGAACATGTTCTTCTTCAAGGATGGGCTACTAAAACTAATGAATAGGATTTGGTATTGAATAGGAACTCTTGAATCTTGATATTTTAAGATCATTGGGATTATCAAGGTAATTTTGGAGGGGGAAATTTAAAAAAATTAACAGCTTCCACATTCTTCTTCCATCCACTAATCAATTTTGTAACATTTGATTTGTGTTGGTCTTCAACCTTCTCAAAAAGTACCCATTTCTTATTTTGTATGCCTTCTTGGATTTACCTTTATGATGGAAAGGTGTTAGGTTCTTTAGGAGGGATGGATATGTATTGTATAGGCAAAGGTTCCTCTTTAGTCTCAATTTCCCAATCTAATCCCATTCCACTTTTCTTATCCCATGACTCCACCTTTTGCTTCTAACTTGGAATTTTAAAGGACCTTTTTAAGAGCTCTTAGAGAAGGGGAAAATAGATTTTTGTTAATACATCTTCATTATTTTCCCTCCAAGTTGTAATCAAACTCTTCAATTATAATTTATCTTGGTCTTCATGGACAATTCTAACTTGAGGAGTGGGTGAAGAACTTGGGAAACCTGGAAACTCTCTTGATTTAAACTTTTGAGGAAGAATGGGTGGAGATTTCAAAGGCATAAGCTTTTATTGATGGTGTATTAAAGCTTGAGGTAGATGGGAACAAAATAATGCTGATTTGGAGTAGGAGAAGGCACATGATACCGATGGTATTGAATTTTATGCTTCTCATGAACCACTAGCCTATCCAATATACACTGAAATAAGCCACATATATCTAGCATGTCATTGACTAGTCTTTATTGATTCTTTCTCTTAATAGGTTCCCACTTACCATTGACCAACTTTAATAAATCCCTCATATTATAAATGAGATGAATAGGGATAATTATACCATACTCATTTTTCTAACAAGCTCTCTCATATGCCTTTTATAGCCTAATAGAATTTATTTGAATCTTGAGATAAACCAAGTAGAAATGTGACTATGTTGACTAGGGGAAACATAGTTTTGAAAAGGATGATTAGATGGATGAATAGGTTGTAAAGGATGTTGATTTTGTATGGGAAGGGGGAATATAGGACTGATGGAAATCTTGGTAAGGTTGGTATGCTACTTTTTGAGGAGGAGAGGAAGGATAATACTCTTGATAACAAGGTTGTTCATATTGATAACTAGAGACATATGGGGGGTGAGTAGAGTCACTTTAAGACTGATATGAATCAAAATAGATGATAAAGGTACTCATATTAATAATAAGGAGGTTTAAAACAGAAAATACCTCTATAACCAGTCATCACACTCCATGAAGCAAACAAAAACAAGAGAAACTATCAACTATTCTTTAAAAAAGTACCTGGGCTACTTAAACTAGTTGTGGTTCACTTAGAGTCACCATTGGTGCTTGAGGTCATTCCTAAAAAGGATTATTTATTTAAGGACAATACCAAAAATCCCTCAATATGTGAAATATTTATCCCATGGATGTGCCAAAACTACTATAGCTTAAACTTGTACCCTTTGAAAGGGTGTTTCAAGTCCTCTCATCTAAGCTACACATGGGAACAATCCTAGGTTTTGGGTGACCTAAATAATGGATTTAAACTCTACATAAGGGCTATCTCCCTTGACAGATCACTTGGGACCAATCACTAGTCTACTAACTTAAAATGAAAAGAGAGAAAAAAACTATGAACTAAGGGGGGTGATACACCAAATTATATGACCACTACCATTGATTAACATTTACACTAAGACCTATATGACTTTAAAAACATACACTTCTCATAAAAATAACCTATTAAATCAATTATTTTTAGAGAGGTAAGGAAATGTGAGACTAGGAGGGAAGATACTTTCTACTTTTAATTCACATGGAACCCCTAATGACACACTTTACAACCTACAATAAACAATAAAACTATATAAAGGCAAGAGGAATAGGATAATAAACAAAGGTGAGATAATTTTACACTTGATTAGATCGACCATTCATATATCCACACTACATAAAACCATATAATGAGTTAAAATAATAGTCTTTTATTGATCAATGGAATACAAAAGAGTAGTGTTTTTCCATACTCCAAGTGGAAGGATCATTTATAATGCTAAACAAGGCAGTCCATATAAGATAAATAAGAAGAGAGAGAGAGAATATAGGTGTTAAGAACCAATTAAGGATGTGAAGCACACATAAAACCATTTATAAACAAGAAAACCTGCTAAAAAATAATCCTAAAATCTCTCTTTAACATATGTTCACTTAGTTTAATGATAGCCTTCTCAAAGGTGGAATAGGAGCTTTGTTTTACTTGGTGACTCATCAAGACTTCTTGAAACTTCCACCTTATTATTTATTATGAAGTTAAAATGTTAAGTTGTGGAGCTAAAAGCTTCACTGTTATGCAAATGTGGAGGTTGTTGGGCTTAGCCAGTAACTGGCATTGGTAGTATCACCAACATCGATCAGGTGTGGATCAAATCCGACCAACATCAGTTAGGGATCAGCTGATGTCAGTCATATGCAGACTGATAGTGACCAGTGTCGGTCACCTGTGTGTGTGCATTTGCATGCGTTTCCAAAATTATATTTGTTTTAATTTTAGGAGGACAGAGTGTTTGCATGTAAAGACTAATTTTAGTCTTGAGTCTATGTTTCTAATTATTGTATGCCTTGGATCCTATTTAAGAGACCCATGGGGCATGTATTATAAGCAAGAAAGTAAGCAAGGTCAATTAGATCTGTAAGGTGCACGATCAAGAAGATCAGTTGAAGCAAGGGAATAACAACTCAATTATTGAGTTGATTGTAATTGATTGTGAGAGAGAACTCTTGAGAGAAATACTGTACACCCAAGAGGTGTGGAAAGAGTGATATTTCTTCATTGTATTCCAAAAGAGTTTAATACAAGATTGGTTGTTTCTTGTATCTCCTATTATTTGTTGTTTCTAATTTCTAGTTACTTATTACTTCTAGTTTAATTCCGTGTTTAGTTGCTTATACAAAAGTAATCAATTGTACTCCAAGTTCCTAATAGTTGGTATCAGAGCTATGTGTGTAGATCCTAATAGCTAGTATCAGAGCTAGGATCACTAAAAAGTGGTAGAGCGGGTTAGTGTTTGTTGATTACAGGTTCACTCACAGGGGTTTCTATTTGAGTGGGAACAAAACAATGGTAGAATTAAGTAAACTAAGAATGGAGAAATTTAATGGCAAGAATTATCAATTATGGAGGATGCAGATAGAAGATTATCTATATTAGAAATATTTATTTTTACCATTGGGTGGGGTTTCAAGTAAGCCCACAAATATGCAAGATGAAGAATGGAATGTTCTTGATAGAAATGCTCTTGGATCTATAAGGTTGAGCCTGGCATCTTCTGTGATTTCTAATTTATCACAGGCAAAGACAACAGTAGAGTTAATAGATACTCTGGAAAACTTATATGAAAGACCCTCAACTTTTAATAAGGTATATCTTATGAAGCAATTATTTAGTTTGCAAATGCAGGAAGGTGGATCTGTATATAGTCATCTTAATGATTTCCATGAAATTGTAAATCAGTTAAATTCAGTCAAAATAGTTTTTGATGATGAAATTAAGGCTCTCTTAATCTTATGCTCTTTACCTGAAAGATAGCATAGCTTGGTAATGGCAGTTAGCAATACTGCATCTGCTTCAAATATCTTGAAAGTTGATGATGTTGTTAGTGTAATCTTGAATGAAAAAATTTGCAGGAAAAGCATAGGGGAAACATCAGGTAATGCTTTAAGTATTGAAAGCAGGGGAAGGCAAAGAGAGAAGGGCAAGCAAAGGAAATCAAGGTCAAAGATGGGAAGGAGATCCAAATCTAGAAATGGAGGTATAATCTGTTGGAATTGTGGAAAGAAAGGGCATGCAAAGAAAGACTGATGGTTGAAGGATAACAAAGAAAATCAGAAAGAAGGTAATAAGGAAGCAAATGTTGCAGGTATTATTGCACATGATGCTCTTATATTTTCTTTGGATAGTCAAGTAGAATCATGGGTTTTAGATTCTGGTGCTTCTTTCCATGCAACCCCAAATAGAGAATTTTTCAATGATTATGTCCATGGAGATTTTGGAAAAGTTTATTTAGGGGATGGTGAGCCTTGTCAAATTATTGGCAAAGGAAAAGTGCAGCTGAAATTGTAGAATGGCAACACATGGGTGTTGAAAGATGTCATGCATGTACCCATCTTAAAGAGGAATCTGATTTCTACAGGAAAGTTGGGTGATGAGGGTTGCACAATAACTCTCACAGTAGAATCTTGGAAAGTTTCCAAGGGTGCACTTGTATTAGCAAGAGGTAAGAGAGTAGGTACACTTTATCTATCTATTTGTGTTATTGATTATTCTCTTTCTATTTTATCTACTTCAAATGTAGATGCAAAGATGTGGCACTATAGGCTTGGTCACATGAGTGAGAAGGGAATGAATTTTCTTAAGTCAAAAGGTATTCTTTCAGATTTGAAAAGCATAGATCTAGATTTATGTGAGCACTATATTTTTGGGAAATAGAAGAAAGTAAGGTTTCTCAAAATTGGGTCAACAAAGAAGAAGCACAAGTTGGAGCTTGTTCACACAGACATGTGGGGACCAGCTCAGGTAGCTTCTATTGGAGGATCACAGTATTATGTTTCTTTCATTGATGATGCTACAAGAAAGGTATGGGTTTATTGCATAAAGAGGAAATATGATGTTTTTGGCACATTTAGAAATGGAAAGCTTTGGTTGAGAATAAAACAGGTTTGAGATTGAAGTGCCTTAGATCTGACAATGGTGGTGAGTACTACAGCAATAAATTCAACACTTATTGTTCTATGAGTGGAATATGTAGGGAAAGGATGGTTCCAAGGACACCTCAACAAGATGGAGTTGCTGAAAGGATGAATAGAATAATAATGGAGCGTGCACAGAGTATGAGGTTGCATGCTGGTTTGCCCTTAAAGTTTTGGGTAGAAGATGTAGATACTATGGTTTACTAGATTAATAGAGGACCTTCTACTGCTCTGGATGGTGGAATTCATGAAGAGGCTTGGATAGGTAAATAGGTAGATCTTTCATTTCTCAAAGTTTTTGGCTCTGAAGCTTTTGTGCATGTTGATAAAAAAAATAGAAAGAAGTTGGATGCTAAATCTATGCGGTGCACTTTCATTGGTTATGGCTTTGGAGATTTCAAATTCTGGTTGTGGAATTCAGAAACTAACAAAATTATTAGAAGCTATGATGTAGTTTTCAATGAGAAGGTGATGTACAGTGATAAGCTCAAGAAGCTAAATAATTTTGAGTAGGGCAATCTTGATTTGGATGAGTTAATGATCCAAAATGAGCTCACAAATAAAAATCATCACTCACAGGAAAACACAAAGACTGACGTCGATCAGGTAATCAACATTGGTAGTCAAGCAGGAATTGACATCAGTCAGACAATAACTGACGTCGGTCAGGTGGAACCGATGTCAGTCAGGTGCAGACCGAGAGTTGACTGGGATCGGTCACTGACAGAGAATTTGGGTGGACAACAAGCTGTAAATGAGTCTCAAATGGCCATAAGGAGGACTGAAAGGGTAAGTAAACCTCCAATTCGTTATTCCCCTTCTTTATACTATGTGTTGCTCACTGATGGTGGAGAACCAAAAAGTTTTGATGAGGCAATGTAGGTAGAATCTAGGAAACAGTGGGAGCATGGCATGAATGAGGAAATTGATTCCTTGGAAAAGAACCAAATGTGGGATTTGATTGAGTTTCCAGATGGAAAGAAAGCACTAAAAAACAAATGGGTATATAGGTTAAAGGAAGGAGAAAATGGACAAATGAGACATAAGGCCAGGTTGGTAGTAAAGGGATTTACACGGAAACTAGGTATTGACTTTGGTGAAATATTTTCTCCTGTAGTGAAGATGACTTTTATTCAGACTGTATTGTCTTTAGTTGCTATTGAGGATTTGCATCTTGAGTAGCTTGATGTTAAGACAATGTTTCTTTATGGATATTTGGATGAAGAGATATATATGGATCAGCCGAAAGGTTTTGAGGTCAAAGGTAAGGAGAAACTTGTGTGTAGGTTGAAGAAAAGCTTATATGGTCTTAAGCAAGCTCCAAGATAGTGGTATTTAAGGTTTGACAGGTTTATGACAGAGCATGGCTTTAGTAAATGTCAATCTAAACATTGTGTTTATTTTACCAGATTGGATAATGGTAATTATATTATCATGTTGTTGTATGTAGATGATATGTTTGTTGCAAATTCACACATGCAGGTAATTACTGAGCTAAAGGTAAAATTAGCTCACACATTTTCCATGAAGGATTTAGGAGTAGTAAATAAAATCCTTGGCATGAGTATTAAGAGAGACAGGAAAAATCATAGGCTGATTTTGTCTCAAGAGGATTATGTGAATAAGGTGTTGGAGAGGTTCTATATGCAGGATGCAAAACCGATAAGCATACTTATGGCTGGACACTTCAAGTTGAGCAAAGAATAGTGTCTTAAATCACATGATGAGGTTGAGTACATGAGCAAAGTTCCATATGCTTCAACAGTTGGGAGCTTAATGTATGCAATGGTATGTACTAGACCTGATATTGCCCAAGCAGTGGGAGTTGTCAGCAAGTTTATGGCCAATCCAAGAAAGGAACACTGGAAAGCAGTTCAGTGGATTCTCAGATATCGAAGAGGGACCAGTGGTAGGTATTTATGCTATGCAGGGTCAAACACTTCTCTACATGGGTATGTAGATTCAGATATGGCAAGTGACTTAGATGGCAGGAGAAGCACCATAGGATATGTGTTCACTGTTGGTGGAATGGCAGTTAGCTAGATTTCAAAGTTGCAAAAGGTTGTTGCCCTGTCTACTATAGAGGTAGAATACATTACAATCATAGAGGCTAGCAAGGAAATGATATGGATGACACGGTTCATGGAAGAGTTGGAAAAGGAGCAAGAGAGTTGTAGATTGTACAGTGATAGTCAAAGTGCAATTCATTTGGCAAAAAATTTAGCCTTTCATTCAAGAACCAAACATATACAGCTTAGGTACCACTTCATTCGACAGGTATTGGAGTATGGACAGTTGAAGCTAGAAAAGATCCATATAGATAAGAACCCTATTGATATGTTAACAAAGCCAGTAACAAAGGAGAAGTTGAATATTCATTTAAATTTTGTTGGTCTTCAATATTAAACTTGAAGAGGGAGAAATAAGCCATAGAAAAAAGATAGAGGATGTTGTTGTACAGGTACATGTGTAGCTTTTTATCTCCAAGTGGGAGATTGTTAAATTGTGGAGCTAAAAGCTTCACTGTTATGCAAATGTGGAGGTTACTGGGCTTAGTCAGTAACTGGCATCGGTAGTATTGCTGACATCGGTCAGGGATCGGCCGACGTCAGTCATATGCAGACTGACAGCAACCAGCGTCGGTCACCTGTGTGTGTGCATTTGCATGTGTTTCCAGAATTAGATTTGTTCTAATTTTAGGAGGATAGATTGTTTGTATGTAAAGACTAATTTTAGTCTTGAGTCTATGTTTTTAATTATTGTATGCCTTGGATCCTATTTAAGATACCCATGGGTCATGTATTGTAAGCAAGCAAGTAAGCAAGGTCAATTAGATCTGCAAGGTGTAAGATCAAGAAGATCAGCTGAAGCAAGGGAATAACAACTCGGTTATTGAGTTGATTGTAATTGATTATGAGAGAGAAATCTTGAGATAAATACTGTACACCCAAGAGGTGTGGGAAGAGTGAGGTTTCTTCATTGTATTCCAGAAGATTTTAATACAAGATTGGTTGTTTCTTGTATCTCCTATTATTTGTTGTTTCTAATTTCTAGTTACTTATTACTTCTGGTTCAATTTCGTGTTTAGTTGCTTATAAAAAAGTAATCAATTGTACTCCAAGTTCCTAACATAAAATTCATTTTCTTTCTCTTTAAGACATAATCCATCATATCTCCACCTCAAACCTACAATCTCATTCATGACTTTCACATTTTCTCTCTTTAAGGCCTATTGTTTGTAGCCTATTTTGATATAAATATAATAGTTTTGAATAATATAAAAAAATTATATGTAAAATAAAGTCATATTTTAGCTTCACCCAAATTTTCATGACTCAACTCCTAATGCAAACCCTACTAAATCAGTACCTTCCTTCATAATTAGGCCTCTTTAAGCCTAAAACAAACACACAGTACTAGAGATCACACCATACCATACTTTACTGAACCAAATCCACCAAAATATTGTATCACACATCAAATAAGGTAAAATTACAAATTTTCCTATAATTACAAGGGTGGAAACTCTAGTTATGCAAAAATACAAGATTTTATTCCTAGGTTGGTCTTGACATAGGCTTGTGTAGTCCAAGAGTGAACAAAAGGGGATAAAAAGAGTTTTAAATAATTTAAAAGAATTATAAAACTTTTCTGAGGTCTACCCAAACTCCCCTTAACCTTTAAAATAATTATTTGTTCTTGAACAATCTTCATACCTCTACAACATGTCAATTATCAAAATTTTGTATGTAGTTTAGGACTGTAAGTATGCACTCTAAGAGCCTAAATGAGAAAAAGGTCTTGAGATTTATTTATTTGTGATTTAAAACCTTTTTTTGGGTGTAATAAATGTTACATGATATATGTATGTGGTTTTCCCAATCAATTGACTAGGTCTCAAACCCCTTGAGACCTATTTAGTTCATGATTAGGTTTCACAGGCATTTAGACAACTCTGACCCTAGTGATAATCTCTTATGGTTTATTTATCATTCCATGTGTTCCCATTACTATATACATATTATTTTTTGTTTTTATGCCTATAAAAACCTCATATTTCATGTTCAAAACCCATAGTTACATCCTTTACTTATACTTATACAGAACTACCCTTTGGTTGTAGGTGTTCTTTTTGGGAGTTGATTATACACAACTATATGCATATTATTCTCAATTTAAATTATTATAAAAGTTTTAGGAACCTATTTAAATATTATTTTCACCATAAAATAAATCACATCCCTCAACTTACCTCAAAAAATTTATACTTCCCTCAAATTTTTTGTGTAGGCCTATGTGTGGGCATGCTAGGTTTAAGGCCTATTTTAGCATTATTAGGCCTAATCCATAATTTCACCTCTAATATGAATATTATATCACCAATGGAACCTTATGTGATACATTTACTTGTCTCACAACCTCCCTTACATGTCTTGGATGGTGGTATGACTCATTGACAACTTGAATTATGTCCTTAATGTTATGTATACTTCAATTTGTAAGGTGCTTGAAGGAGTTGTAGATGATAATTTGGTGTTAGGATATTATAAATGAGTTTTATTACTATTTTAGGGTTATAATCTTAAATTAATACCATTGGGATATAACTTATTCACTTTTCTTTACCCTCTAACACCTTGTCAACAATAGAAACAATCAGAAATTTTCACCTCTAGGCCTATAACTTATACAATCCACCTAAAAAAGAAATTAAAATCACATTTTAACCTTTTAATAGGAATTTTATGTGAATAATGGGATTTTATAAGTTAAAAAAATTGTAAATAACTCTTTTCCAATCACCTTATGTTTATAAACTTCTGATAAAGTCATAACTCTACCCTTTCAGGATTGCAACAAAAGAAGATAATATGCTTGTGAGGGGTTTGTGGCCTATAAAACATTAAGATGATTCTTAGTGACAATTTTGGGTGTCAATAAAGTGTGATGATGACCTAAAAACTTGATAATTATTTTCACATGAGTTTATCCTCTCACGAAGACAAACTTTTGTGTTCAAACTTGTAACCTACCATTTGCATCACTTGCAGATCTGTATCTTCATGTTCCACTAGATAATTCATTGAATTATTACTTATATGTGGTTTATGAGGAATAAAAATACACTAAAATAAATCTCACAACCCATAATATACATTAATTATTTCGCAAATGCATTTAAACTTCATGAAATTAAGCTATTAAGGTTTTAGAAGGGTTTTGGACTACTTATTTTATTAGCAATGATTCATAAATAATGGATATTAATACCATAAAATAATTCATTTAATATTAAGTTAAAAATCTCCCCTATCTACCAATAATAAATTTTTACCCAACTCACCTTCTCCTTCATGAATCATTGTTAAGAAAACTACCTTCTTGAGCTTGTGAAGAGGATTTTTAACCTGATGTAAAGAATGGATAGGTTTTTTTTCTCTTATTTGGTATTTTAAAGAATTATATATATATATTTTTATTCTAGGAAACATATATTAATCCTTTTAGGTACTTAATATATTACATACAACCTAAAAATCTCTTAAATAGACCTCCATAGACCTTCCTTCCTCAAGAATTCTAATACATTTTGCTAATACATTATTATAGATGTTGAAATAGATGCCAATGGTGATCCTAATAGTTTTTATAGAATTTATGTAATGTTATAAGATAATTATCACCTCTTTTTACCTACCATTTCTCATTATTACCTTATTTGAACATTGGATAGTGAGTAGGCAATTACAAAAAGTGTTTCAACATTGGATAAATAATTTTAAGACACTTTGGGAAAGATGTATGATAAATAACATGTTTTATATGGTATTATTCACATTCCAAGTGTCTTAATAAGACTTAATTTGACCTTACTCATGATACTAGTTCATCACATTTGATATTCTTCAAGGAAACATGCTGCAACATTTCAATAGCAATATAGCAAAGGTAGAGAAACTTTAATTTTCAAAAAACTACCTTAATCTCTACTAATCTCAAAATATCAATATTTACATTTTTCAATATCTTGTATCTATATCCCTCATTCACCATAGTACATCATGTCAGCTTGGAAATTCAACACACCAATACTCTCACCATGGGTCAGCATGCCTTAACCTTTGCAAAGTGACCTCAAACTCTGCTAAAATACCTTAATTTCTCCAAACACCTAAACAAGACCTTCATGATGAGGATTCATGATAAGACTAGGATTTTGAATCCCTCTCATATACCATTAAATGACTAAACACTTGATAATACACCTTCTTATAATAAGGCATGACCTACAGGCTAAGACAAAACTTCTCAAAGGTCATCAACAAAGTTAAATAAGTCTTGACAATAAAGTTTTGAAATGTATTGACCCATGGTGCCCAGTTTTGGTTAATAGGAGTGAAAGAACTCATATTATTATCTCACATGTATTATGGAAATAGAGGATGTAAATAATTTCATCTCTTTTTTTAGGTTTCTCAAATCACATGATAATTCACAAAGATGGTTTATAAACTTAGATGATTCCTTCAAAATCCAATTGTAATTGGGAGATGGAAAATCCATCCAATTTGATTGAAAGGGAAAAATGAAAATCACCACAATTCAAGGTAATGGTGAAATAAATTATGGTTATTTTTCTCCAAATTTGGATCCTTGGAGTATTGATCATAATTTCATAGGATAAAGTGATGAAAACAAAGCATACAAGTTTTATAATTTTACTAGTAAATCCATAATTGTTTCTAGGGATGGTAGTTTTCTTGAAAAGGAGATGTATGATGATTCTAATCATGTGTGTGTGTGTGTGTGTGTGTGTGTGTGTGTGTGTGTGTGAGATAATTTAATGGTGAATTCTATTTAAATTTATTTTTTAGGGCTTATAAAGTCCTACACATGTTTCTAATTTAACATGAAATAATACTATCTCTTCCCAATAGACTAGTCATCCATCTTCATCAATTCCAAAAAAGTGAAAGCATTTTTTAAATCCAAATATAACCAGTTATATGTTAGATAATAAATATGATAGGATGATAATAATTATTCAAAATCATTAAGGTAATTTTTTTTATGATACTTATGTGGAAAATAATGTTTTTGCATTATCATCTATGGCTAGTGAACCTAGAAGTTATGCAAAAGCTAGTTAAAGGAAAGAGTGGGTTGATACTATGAAAATTGAGATGGATTAAATTGAGAATAATGATAAAATTAATATTATTTATACTCCATATGATAAAAAATTCATTTAAACCAAGTGGGTTTACAATACCAAATTCAAGGGTGATGGTCCAATTGATAAGTTAAAAGTTAGACTAGTTACAAAAGAGTTTGCACAAATATATGGGGTTGACTATGAGGAAACTTATGAACCCTTGGCATGCCAAGATATAATAATAATATTTATTTCTATAAATACTCATAAAGTATATAAAATATATCAAATGGATGTTAAAAGTGCATTCCTAAATGGAGTGATTGAAGAAAAAGTATATGTAGGGCAGCCACAAGGTTTTGAGGTAAATGGTAAATATGTTTAGGTATATAGTTTGAAGGAGGAAAGTTTATGGGATGAATAAATATCCAAGAGATTTTTAATAAATAATTTATATTTGGTTATTGTATCAAGGATTTTTAATAAGTCAAAATTAACCAACTCTTTACATACAAGTATTTGGTCTTACTATGTTATATGTTTGTCTGTATGTAAACTACTTCATATTTACAAATAGCTCTATGGATGTGTTGAATAAATTCAAGGAAGATATTAAATATTAATTTTAGATGACTTATATTTGATTTATAAATTCATTTATTGTCATGAAATTATGTCAAAATAAAGAGGAATTATTCATTTGTTAATCCAAATAAGTCCAAGACATGCTAAATAAGTATAATATTTAAGAATCTAAGCCCATGGAAACTCCAATTACAAGTGGAAAAAATATATTAAGAGAAGACTAGGGTAATTTAAATTATGATAATAATTTTAGGAGAATTATGGGAGGTTTGATCTATCTCACTGTAAAAAGACCTGATATCAATTATGAGGTTTTACTGGTTTCTAGATTTATGGGCAATCTATCACTCAAACATTTAAAAGTAGTGAAAAAAATTCAGATATGTAAGAGAGACTTATAAACATGGTATTAATTTTATACCATAAATTTTATTATGTATAATTATATTCACAAATTTAAATTGGGGAGGATCTCTTGATGAAAAGAAGTCTACTTCAGGTTATTGCTTCACATTGGGAAGTGGGTTCATTTCATGGTCATCAAAGAAACAAGCTATAGTTGCATTATCTTCTACTGAAGGTGAATATACAACCCTTAAATAAAATTTCACATAAATATTATTATTTAAAACACTCTTATTTTATTTTAGAGAGGCTCAACTTGAGCCAACATATATTATTTATGATAATAATGGGGCAATACAATTGTCCAAGAATCTAGTTTTCCATGCTAGAACCAAACATGTTGACCTCACAAATAATTTTTTTAGAGATTTAGTCAATGATAAATTTTTTTTCATTGAGTATATGATAATTGAATATAAATTTTCTAATATTTTCACTAAGGGATTACTGAAGAATATTCATGGAAGACTTAAGGAGTTGATAGGCATTTATTCTCTTTGCATCAAAGGGAGGAATGTTTAGTATGATGCCAATGTTGGAACTTGGTGTTTAATGTTATTATTAGTTTTATTTATTTTTATTAGTTAAATATGGTTATTTAATTTATTTATGTCCTATATTAATTGTTTTGTCAACTATAAACACTTAGGAACTTCCTAAAAAATAACTAGAAGTGCCCATTAGAGTTCAGTTCATTGAATGTGTACTTAACTAAGCTCAAATCTTTATCTCTTCATCCAAAAGTGAAGGGGCACACTTTATAAATTTTAGTTGACTAAAATTAATATTATTTTTATTCAACCTTCTATTTATAGAGGTTTTGGGGTGCCTAGTTTGTCGAGTGTGCATGTTTCACTTATCATTTGGAGAGGCATCTTATATTATGATCATATATAATAAGTGAGTTAAACTTAATTTTTGAGTCTAATTTATATTAATTTAAGTGTTATAAGAATTTTATTTATAGATTTCACTTTTTATGCTTTGTCATGCAAGTTCGTTGTAATTAGCTAGTTTTAGCCTTATTTGTTAATAAAAATGGTGCAAAATGTGGTATCATAATTCCATTTGGAAATTATATTTATATATTGATATTATATAATTTTAATTTTATGTATTCAAAAATTAAAACTAAAAATATTAATAATATTAATATCAATTTATTCAGTACATATTTTATCATCAATCACACTTACAATAATACTAGATTAACAACTAGCAATTTAGAGCCAGATTGGATGATGACTAGCTTCAATTTAGATAAATTAAGAGTTTATTTGTACTCCCTCCATACTCAAAAAATTTATATAGTGACAATGTTATTGTTATTTGATTATACTTAACTATTTAATTATAGATAATAGTCTGAAAAGTGAGCTATGGTATCCCATACTTGTAACAAAACCTAATAAGATCAAAAGAGGAAATATTTGATGCATTATCTATGAATTTATTTTATACAATGCCATACTTGACCAAAATGTTCTCTTTAACAAAGTTTCGTACCACTTCATAATTGGTTTATTTTACTAGGATGGCTTCAACCCTATTTTTAAAATAGTTAGTTGATGTAAGAATGTGGGTATGACTAGAAATAAAATGTGAATTGAATGTACAAATAAAATCTAAACCTCATTACTAAAAAGTTTGTTTGATCACAACTAGTTTCAATGGTAATGTAGTAAGTTTTGGTCTTACAAAAAACCATTGAAAAGCTTCACACTTTAAGTCCCATTCTCAAGCATTTTTGAAAAGCATGGGCTAATAATAATGAGATTTAAAAATATTTTGTGTTGTAACTGGAGAATAAAAATTATTTATGACTATATTTTCTATAATTCCATACCTAACCAAAATGTTCTCTTTATCAAAGTTTCATACCACTTCATAAGTGGTTTGTTTGACTAGATAGCTTCAACCCTTCTTGTAAAATAGTTAGTTGATGTAAGGATGTGGGTATGATAAGAAATAAAATGTGGATTGAGTGTATAAATAAACTCTAAACCTCACTACTGAAAAGTTTATTTGATCACAACTAGTTTCAATGGTAATGCAGTAAGTTTTGGTCTTCCAAAAAACTGTTGAAAAGCTTCACACTTTAAGTCCCATTCTTGAGCATCTTTAAAAAGCATGGGCCAACAGTAATGATATTTAAAAATATTTTGTGTTGTAAATAGAGAATAAAAATGACCACCACATGCAAAATATGAAATGCTTCCAACATATTTTTCTTCTCTTTATCAAAACATATTAGGAAGAAACCATCCAGACCTCTTTTGAAGAGAATGTTATCCAAAATTAAATATCTAGTAGCATTGAACTTGCTTGTTCTCTTTTATTTCACATTGAGATTTTATGGACATTATCTATATGTAAGTAAATGTGTTATATTTTGTGTACCATTCGTTAATGGATCTAATGAACAAAGTTTGATGTAAATCTTTAAGTACATCTTCTCTTTAATATTCATTATGATCCTCATTATCATATTTATTTTATACTTTAAGTTAACATAAACTATGACCCTAAACAAGTTTGGTTGGCTTGACATCAAGGTTTTATTCTTGAACCTTGCTATGAAATTTCTTCTCTTAGAACCAAGTTCTTACTAAGTCAAAATAAAATCAACAATGTTGTCTTGTCCATAACCACAAAATGTGAAGTCATTTACATCTTTGACTACTACATAAGCAAACTTTTCCATAGCTAAATACTTGAACTCATGATTCTTGAGACCATAAATCATGAGGGAAATGGGATATTCAAATCATTTCTCATTCTTTTAGACTAATATTTATGACCAAGTGTGTTATGATGAATATCAATATCTAATGATAAAGTATTTTTTAAAATCTATGTTGGATTATTTTTTAAAGATCCAAATGTTATAGTTTTATTAGTTTGTTATGTTTTTTTTTTTTTGGTTTTTTTTTCGGGTTGGTTTCACTCATTAGTTGATTTTATAACCAAATCCTCTTTTCCATAAGCTTTTTAATCTTACTATTGTACAAAAATAATAATGAGATTTTATATTGGTTTCTATGAATATATTTCTCCATTTTTCCTCCATTGTCTTGGCTATCAGTGGTATCAGAGCCACATATTAAAGGAATAAGTCATGGATTTGTAGATGTAAAGATAGAGATGCGACAGGGAATTTTAGAGGGCCTCATTTCCAAGATGCTTAAGGACCCTATATGTGATGAAAGATTGACAATTCTTGATCCAAATGGTGATGGCTTCATCAGAGGAAGTAGTTATTTTTCCATTCACTTAATGCCAAAGTAATTTGTCTCTATGCATGTCATTGTAAGGGATTGGTTACCTTCAGCTATTGGTTCCTTGACTTAACAATAATTATTGATATATTTTGACCCCACTAGTTCTTTCATTGTTTATCATATTATCCATGCCATTAAAATTATGGTGCAACCAATCAACCAACTCTGAGACATTATGATCACTCTGCACATCCAATTGATGGAAATGGACATTTGGGTATCCTAAATTTTTGAGTAGTTTTTACCCAGTGTGAGGGTTGTTATCAATAAGAACAATAGTTAAGCCCTATTTTTTTAGAAGGTAGATGTTTTGAAATAGATGTGCTCCCACAGTCCTGATAATGTAAAAAAAGAGGGTAGAATAGAATCTAAAACTTGAAAGTCATAAAAGGATATCCATCAGTCATAAAATCTTTTGTATTTGCATCAAAACCCATATCTTTTTATTGGATTTGTGTTGAAATCCATAACTTGCTCAAAATCACCAGTAGTATGCACACAACCCATGAATTATGGATCATTAGTTTTTAATAAGGTTTAGTTAATTCTTTTATTTCTTATCTTTGTGGGATCCACCAAGAAGCATAGCGTCATTTTTTTAAATACCAAGTAAAAATCTTTGGTTAAGATTAGGGAGCATATGATTTTTTTTCTTGAAAATCAAGGATATATAAAATATTTTGACATTGTATTGTCAAATTAGTTGATGAGGAGGTGGATAGAGTAATTTTGTTAGTTAATTTCAATAGAGAAAGTCTAGGGTTCAAAACCCATTGAAATTAATTTATTTTGTCAAAAATATTTTTTGACATTATTTTTGTATAAATGGAGTTATAAGGATAAAACAAGAAATGAAAGGACAAGTTAAAATGGAGAAATAAGGATGTAATAGGTGTTATAAGGTGTAATTTTTTTATAAATCCTAGGAATCCTTTATATTCAAAAAGTATTTTTGAAGGTAAAGGTAAAACCTCAAAATAATATTCCCTTGTCTTGTTTTGACTTGATTATTTAGCACCATGGCTAAAAATGTGAGCTTGATTTCTGAAAATGGACATTTTAACTCTTAAAACTATAAGGAATGGTTAATAAACATAGAAAATACATTGATATTAAATGAATTATGGGAAGTAGTTGAAAAAAAACCAACATTACCCATAAATCCCATAAAGTTTGTAGAAATTCAAAAATGTGACAAGCATGCCCTTGCTTTACTAAAATCAACTTGCAGTGCACAAGTCATAATTCACGTAGAGGGAATCAAGTCTGAATCTTGGAAAGTATGGAAAAATCTACAAGATTTGTATGATAAACAACTTTCTTACAAAAAAATGGACCTTCTTATGCAGTTTCTCAAAACTAAACTAATAGACGATGAAGATGTTTCAAAATATGTGTCACGAATTAAGAATTTAAAATAAGAATATGGCATTACTAGTAGGAAAATTGATGATGAAATACTTATTTCTATTATTTTGAATGGCCTTAGCTCTAGCTATAGGAAATTTCTATAAATTTTACATCTTAGTGATAAGCTTAACAAATCTAATTTTGACTCCATTTTTGATTTGCTCACTCAACATGAGTGATAATTTGTAAAGAAAAAAAAACATACCAAGGAGGCCAACTATACCAAAATAGGTAATCTATTACATGAGCATAATAGAAAGCATTCTTCAAAGCACTTTTATATATAGAAACACTCTCGACATCACAATTTTAGACATAAGCATCACTCTAGATATAGGGATCATTATGGTTCTTTGAAGCATAGACATCACTCTAATTCACAAAAGTATAAGCATCACCACAAACATTCACATGGACACAAGCAAAAGCATAAGCATTCTTCTTCATGTGGCTATTCTTCCTTTAATTCTAGTAGATGTGAGAGAATATGATACAATTATGGTGGCATAGGACACCTCTCTACAAAGTGCCCCTCTAAAAGGAGGTCCCTTCGACATCGACAAAAGGTAGAAGCAAACATTGTTGCTCACTCTAGTCACTTTGATCACTCTTCTAGTTCCTCTTTTAGCTATTCTTCTGATGGATGGGTGACTATGATGAAGTTTATTTCTATATAGTTGATGACTATATATTTTGAGTTGGTAACACACCAATCTTGTCTGAGTTACTAGGCTCAATATTGGGATTTGATATAGTAGCATTTTTTAGCTTATGTATTTTGCTTTCATAGATATAGTGTTGATATGATCTTTGATGTGGAACATTTTAGTGATTTTTACTTGGTTTATTTGTTTCATGGATTCTCACCTCTCACCTAATAAGGGGATAAGATATTTGTATATTAATTATTAATCAGTCATTGATGGTTGTGGTATGAGTTAGTATTGCATTGCTAACATTGTTAGTGCTAAGCAAAGGCCTGCAGGAGATGTTGGTGATTGTTGAGCATTAGTTTGAGATGTGTCATACATATTATTGGGTAAATAACTTATTAAATATATTATATGTGAGGATCAATGTATTTGGATAGAGCGTGATCTTGTTCTACTTTAGTATAGGGATGATTAGGGTGTTGATCAGTCTAAGATGTATAGTGTACCAATTGCATTTATAACATAGTCGACTTGGATGACTATTAGTTCATTGTTTTAGTCTTTCTATACCCCTCTGGATTAAGGGGGAGTTTTTTGGATTACTTTTTAATGATCCAAATATTATAGTTTTATTAGTTTTTTATGTTTTTGTTTTTGTTTTTATTTTTGGGTTGATTTCACCTGTTGGTTGGTTTTGTAACCAACTCCTCTTTTCCATAAGCTTTTAAAGCTTACTATTAGGCACACAAGAGTTGTTTCTTTAGTATTAACAACTTTGATTTCATCAAAGCCATATTTTTCATCATTAAACCATTTGAAACAAGTATTTAATTTAATCATATCAATAGTGTGTCTTGTAAATTCTATAAAATTAGGCATAAGAATTCTTAAGAATTTTTCCAAATAAAGAGTGGACACGAGGCTTACTTGTTTGAAGAGACAATTCTTAAATAGCCTCAACTCTCCTTGGGTCAATTTTGGTGCCTTGTTTAGACACTATGGCCTAATAGTTTTATTTATGTGACCCAAAATATAAATTATTTAGGATTTAGAGAAATACCATGGAGTCAACATTTCTCAAATACTTTCTACAAATGTTTATAATTATCTCAATTTTTGAGAAAGATTGTAACATAATCAAGGTACACTACTATTACCTTGTTATTCAATTCATGTAAATCCATAGCCATTTCTATTTATAATGTTGAGACTATGTTGATAAAATTAATTTGAGTTCTTCTTTAAGTAAACGTACCTCATGGGGTTGTGAATACAGTCTTGTGTTGATGTTATTTTTCAAATTTTATTTTATTATACCCTAAGAAACATTAAAGCATTGATATAATTTTAGAGCCTATGATAGCTTGTATAACTTTATCCATAATTCTCATTCAAAGATGTTTGATTTAAGTTATAAAAATTGACACAAATTATTATCTCACCATTTTTTTTGTGTATCAGCATAATTTTTAAAACCCATGTGGAATGATGAATGTGAAAGATGATTATGGCATTAATTTTTTTTTGAAACTCATCAAAAATAGTTCTAGTTACCTTTAGGTTATAATGACATTATTTTTGTTTGAAAAGAGTCACATCTAACCTGAAAGGGATGGTGTGTTGTATCTCTTTAGGATGAAAATATTTCAAATTAGAATATAAATATGCAAGTATTTCCATGTAATTTTTTATTCATGAGATAAATCTCCAACATTCTTCAAGAGAACAACACTTTCTAATGTTAACCATTATGGGTTGTTATTTAGAACCAATGTTTTTTAATTTCTCATGATCTAATGATATGAAATAATCCTCTTATATTTTATTCTCGATAGACATATCAGTTTATCAAAGAGCTACTTGAGAGAGACAATGCCTTTGGGTAACTTGTCTCCTTTTAACTGAATCATGAAATTGTAATTATCTTCACTATGGAAGTTATCTATATTCTAAGAAAATGTAATGATCTGTTGATATTCATTAAAAATTTTCCAATTTTTAGAATTATTTGGAACACTTGGTTAGAACATTATTTCAATACTGTACATGTCTATGCCAAACTTAGGATGATGAATCATTAGTGAGGTGAATATTTTTAAAGAATCTACTTTATCATTTTTATTGCTTGAAACTATGGTGATGGAAATGGCTTCAAAATTATCTATGCAACCCCAAACTTTATTTATATAGTTCTTCAAACGATCATTCTTTACATGTTATTGGTATTTTATTTATTTGTCAATTAGTTTAGCATCACCTTGTGATTTCAAGTTCATGATTCTCAATTCCTCAACTAATTTTAATCCTATAAATAATTATTCATATTTGGTTTCATTATTAGTATTTGAAAATTGAAATTTATAAGAAAATGGAAATATTTCTTTATTTAGTGATACAAGTGATACACTAGCACCAAATCCCATATAAGAGCAACTACAATCATTTTTAGACATCTTATAATATCCTAAATCTACAATATCATACAAGATATATGCATGAGGGTCTTATAATTTCTTCACAGTGCATTTAGTCTTCAATTTAGGCTCTATCCTTTCTCTAACTCCTACCACTAGTATGATATCATGAGACAAATCCATTTGAATTTCTCCACCCATTTATTTGCATAAGTTTTTACCCAACACAACTCCATAGGTAGCAGGAATTTCATCAACTAGAATGGTCATATTGATTATTTTATGTGGAAAATATGCCAATGTTACTTGAGAATCTTTTATTTTTTTGACCAAGGGTATTTGTTTTATATCTATTGAATAACAATAACTAAAGGTTCAATTACATGAAATACCTAGAGCATTATCCTCTTTGGTGGGGTAAATTGTATAAATATTTGGTGTTGATGATTCAATAACTAACTTTTCAACCTTTGATAAAAAAGGGTGATGTGTAAGGGTTCAAGCTTATCCATATTTAAAATTACAACAAATAGGTGTTTTTAAATATATGAATTGGTGGGTGTGGAAACAACTCATTTGGATGAAGGTTTACTAGCATTAGATATTCTTCCTTTGATAATTTCAACTAGCCTATCTAATTGATTAGGATTAGAATTTAGGCTTCTACTTGAGACATTTGGCTTTTAGAATTATTTTCATGGTCAATAATGTCAAAATCAAGAAGAATATTAGAAGAGGAGGTTTTGGCCTACATTATTTTTGGGAATAAATTTTGGTTTTAAACTAAAATTAGAAATAGTTTGAGGTAAATTACTTATATTTGTGTTAGATTGTTTATCTTTTGCTTGATTAGGCAATGCAAAATCATGAGGAAGGATAACCTTCATAAGAGGTATGTTTAGAGTTTCTTTGGACTTAGACTTCTCTTTTTCTCTTAAATTTTTAAGTTTCTTGGTTACTTTTAGATAATTTCTTATGATTTATTCATTTGGTAAAAATGACAAAAGACTGACTATTCATACTAGTAATTATGTCATCATAATCATATTCTTTGGATTTATATTCTAGCTACACATTAGTGGAGTCATCATTGGGGTCTTCCATTTCAAATAAATCTCGAGTTTTATAATTTAGTTTATTTTTCCTCATATTCATTTACCTTTTATATCTCTTATAGAACATTCATAAGTGTATTTACAACTAGAGGCACTTCAATGGAAATCTTTTATTGTGGAGCTTGTAGATGAGGCCGATTATTTTTATGAGACATGAAATTCCTTCTTGGAATGGAGGAGCTAATGTTTTATGATGAAATCATTTTTTAATGTTGTGGTGTCATTGCCCATAGTATGAATCAATTAAAAAGCTTTGTCGACTAAAATGAAAATGGATTTTTGAATCTATAAGGAAGACTTATATATTTTTTTCTTATAAATATTTGTTTTTGAAACATTTTTTGGACTAAAATCAAACCCAATGTTTTCTTGTAATTTGAAGAAAGGATAATATTTACCTTCTTTCTTAATAGAACTAGTAAATCTTATTTTTTCTAGTGTGGAAAGAATTGACTATCTAGGATAATGAAGTGGTTGAATAATTCTTTGAACAACTCCTATAATGATTTGACTAGGTCTTCTTCATGTGGTTGTAACTCTATGTTCAAGGTTAACATAATCTTATTCTTCTTCTAATGCAGCCATAATTCTATGAAACTAAATGAAGCTAGCTCTATTTTTCCACAAAAAGTCTTGAATATATGAAGAGATATATTCATGTGTAGTTTTTACCCAATCAAGATTTGGTTGGTAGACAGGTTCATATATTATGGGGATATTCATGTGGAAAAAATCAAAACTTATTATGTTCATTGCATAGAAATCAGCAAATTGTGCCCCACAATGAGCACCAAAAACTATTGGCAAAATATTTTTTATAGAATGCAACATAGGGATTTTATGTCAATAACATATTTAAAAATAAGTCCCTCCTATATTTATATGGGATCATCCTTTTATTGAAAATAATTAAATATATACAAATATTTTTTTATAGTTATTCACATTCAAAATTGTTTTGTGAGGGGTCGTATTATGAATAGAAAAGAATGTATGGTAGACAGGTAAAAAAGAGAAATAGGAAGAAAATAGATAAATTGTGAACACAAAAGAAAGTATTTATTATTAAATAAACACATATTTTAATGACTTGTGTATATTATAAATAACAAAGAGCATGAACAATTTAACATATTAATGTGAAGGAGACATAAAGATTAAATAAAGTTGAACATTAAAAAAAACATTCACCAAGAAGAATAAAAATGTAATATTGTGCTGAAACTTCTTGTATTAATCTATGAAAAAAGAACACAAAGTTCTCTTCTTTATTTCTTTGTAAAAAATTATGTATTGTAAAATAAAATTGTTTACAATGAGAGTCTTTGAATTTATAACTTGGGAGATGAATAACTAACCCATAACTTCTTGTAACTACCTTCTTAAAAAAAAGGTTTATATTTTCTCATTTAATTTTTGAAATTATTTCATAAATTAAAAATATATACATTTCAAATTACAATCGATTTATGAAAAATTATAATGAAGAAATAGAAAAAGAAGAGAGGGAACTCAAGGAAAGAGAGGAGTACAAGGTTTGTCTAACTAAAATGTTGAATATCCTAAAGTGACCATTTATCTTTGATCTTCAAATTGTGTTGATTTCAACCTGAAATCTTTGAAATTATGGACTACCATGCCAATTGCTTGTTATTTTGGAATGATTATATTTGATAATCTCATTATCTAATAAATCATTATATGATTTATCTATTTATTATCCTTGAATAATTTAGGAATATTTATGTTACATTAAGTGAGGGTAGTATGGATATAACTAAATTTATTAATGACCTCTAAATTGAAGTTATCTGCATTGAATAATTCTTCCGTAATCATTTTTTGCAATTGTTATTTTATTTCAACAGCTAAAAATGGTTCAATATCTTCATTTTCATTAGTTTTTAGTGAATAGACTATATGTCTCCACAGATCTTAGTTATGAGTTATTCACAAATTTTATTATATTTTTCCAAGTCTTTTCAGGCTCCTTCAAGAACATTGAGTTTCTATTCTATGCTTTGAAACCATATGAAATACATATTGTCATCTGTCTTGCTAAATATTTATTTATAAATTAGGACATTCCCATTAGAATGTGTTATGTCCTTCAAATATCTGACTCTATTATTCAACATTACAGCTTCCTTAAAAATTATTTTGATTTATCTAGAGAAATTAGTCTTATCTCATTTTAAAATTTCATATGCTCTTCTTATTTCATCAATGAATTTTAGGCCATCAATAGCAAAAAAAATCAATCATTTTTCAATCACTCTTCAATGATTACTATATTTATGAATGTTGGAAACAAAATTGTTTTCAATAGCATCAACATGAATGAATTCTGGAAGTGAATCTACTAGAACATTATCCTAACTAAAAAATGTGTTTATGTATGTATAAAGTGTTCATAGTTGTTCTTGGTTTTACTTTCCCAATTTTGTCATTACTACAAGTTCTGCTATAGTGACTTGAAAATTATGAATATCCCTTTCATGGGTGGATTCTCAAATGTGTATTATACTCAAATTAAAGTTTGCATAGATCATATATTATTCATATTCATTAGATATAGGTTTGGAAATTTCAAAAAATTGCACATTTGAAGGTTCAAATATCAATCTTAAAATTATTTTGGCATTATTAGGTGGTGGTATTTGTAATAGGTTGGCCAACACGTCAAAATAAAGAGTAATAGCATTCAAACCACTCTTTTTCCACTTGATTATAATCTAATGAACCCATTGGAAGGATACATTTCTTGAAAAAATGACAACTTGAGTATCTTGTGCCTTAGATAACCGAATAAGAGAATGAGATTGTTGAGATGAATATGTAGGGACTCTTGTAATGAATTTTTTTTATAGGGGTGGTGAAGGAGGCATGGGAGAATGAAGTGGATGAAGAGGATAAATATGATTAGTTGATGGAAGGGGGTGAGGAGGTGCACTATAATAATCAAGAGACACTTACATAAGAGCAACATGAGATACAAGTGGTATTTGAGTTGAGCTCGAAGAAGAGACAAGAGGAATTTTTATTGGAATATAAAAAACATCAAATGGGTTTTTATTAAGCCAACATAAGGTGAAATATATGTTTATAACAAACCTAAGGTTTTATTAAGGAATTGACATATTATATTATCAATGAATAAGGAGGGATTTGAAGGAGCCTCACGTGAATAAAATAAGGAAGAAGATGTAAGCCTCTTGATGAGAAGTTTTGGAGGTATTTTTATAGCTACATAAACATAGGTTTACTTTTTAAACTTATTTTTATAATCATCTTCATAATTTCCTCTACTTGATACCTTACTTGGCCTAGGGATCTTGGTATATACTTTAGTATGATATTTCTGAGCAACATGTGTTGTTTTAAGTTGATGCTAGATTTTAGAAGCTCCAACAACCTTTAAAATTCCAATAGTCATGTATTAAAATAATTTATTCTTGAACAAAGTCATTGATAATTTTAAAACAAATTTGGTGCATTTATTCAAATCATAATATTATTTGATTGACCAATAAATAAGTAGAAGAGGTAATTGATGCACTTTATCAAAGAGAGGATCAATCATGTCTAATCCATCATCTATAGAATCCTTAGTAACCAATTCTAATATAAAATATTACATTTATCTAGGGTCATCCTTGAATAGTCTTTATTTATAACTTCAAATGCATATTCATAGTCTTTCCAAAAGTCTTCAAGTTTTGGAACATGTAACTAGTTAACTGAAACAAAGCTTGAGATTATTCTTCATAAAACTCTTATTATCAGAGGTAAATATTTTTATGTGAAAATTCATTGGAAATTCAATAATGGATTTTTCAATATTAGAGGCATCCCAAGATTATTTTCCCATATAGTAACTTAGGCCAATAGGAAAGGATATTCCTTATACATGCTTCTCAGTTCACTTCTTGTGTATCTCACTTCGTTGTCTAAAAATATCAATGAGAATGATTTTATTAATTTAATATATTGGCAACTTATATGGGATTCCTAAAAATCCTCAAACTCTGATATATGTGAATTTGAGAAATTAGATGAAATAACTTCCATGCTTATTCTCTAGGAAAATAACTTCATTTGAAATTATTGTAGCCATGTTCCATCTAAAATCCTCATAAATAAGACATTGAAATCATCATTCACTCTTTTTAAATGGTTCTTGCATTTCTCATGAGTGAGTTGTGTAAATTTATCATATAACAACTTCTATGGTAAATCTTGTCCTTCCACATTCAACCCTTGTCATTATCTTAGATCAACAATATAATATACTAAGTATGATGTCATATAAAATGATTGGGTTGACTCAAGTCTTGTTAGTTGATCATGAATATTGTCACTAATCACCTCTCCCTAATCAATAAATTAGTTTTCAACATAAACTATATTGATATAAAAAAATATTCATTCATATAAAAAATGAGTGTTCAAATTAACCATAATTCTATTTAGTATAGTTAAGACATCGAGTAATTCTTCTTAGAATTCACCCCTAGTTAGAGTATTTAAAATATTTGATGGATTTATTATTAGTTTTTATCCAAGTTTTATTAATCATGTTTAAACATTTATCATTACTTTAATTCTAGTAATTTATTTTAATATATATGTTTATGATCAATGTTTCACATGAGTGGGGATTATAAAAGTTTCCAAAGAATCAAAAAGTAAAACCAATTTTTTTAATTTTAATTTTGTTTTTGGTTAACCTTGTTTTCATTTCAAATTTTGTTCAATTTATCAATTAGAAATTAAATCACTATTATTTTCTTGAAAGGTTGTTTGTTTGTATTTTAAGATTTGATCATCCTCTTTCCTTGTGTCACATTGGTGATAATTTCATGAAAGTCAAAATTAATTTTTTTAATTTTCATGTTGCCTAGACTATTCTTGCATACTATCTTTCCTTAAATCACATTGGTGATGATTCCTAGAATTAGAAATGAGTGTAGTCTCATTTTTTAAATTTTATATGGGATCTATCAACTATGGATTTTACCACCATGTGGTAGGCCAAACCCTATGTACCTATGAGGTATACAATGAGGATCCATTTTTTTAATTGCCTAAGTGGTTGTGTTCTAATCACAACATGATGTGAGGGAGTTTCATAATTTAATACTTAAGGTTTTAATATTGACTTTGAATTCTTATTTTTATGTTATCACTCCACTAAAATATTAAAGTTGGAGTGGGCACATAGGGACTAAAACCTTTTGTGTAAGTCTGTTAATCAACTTATTCCATGGTCTTGGGCCTTAATGACCATAAGGTATATATAGGGCATCCCTTATATAAATTTATATAAAACTTAAGCCTTGAGATAACCATTAAACCATTTGAATTATAGTGTATCGATAAGAAGTTAGCTCTAGTAAGTTACTATTAACTTACCCTCAAAACCTGGTCAGTTGGGCTATGGGTATGGTTATACCTCCATAGTTAATGTTCTAAAATATTGGGTCAATGATTCTCGATATACGATCCAATATATATGAGAGCCTAAAAGTAATTCAAGTCCCTTTGCCTATATTTTATTCCCTTATGTGACTTGTATGTTTCTTTTTGTTTAAAGTAGAAATTGATTGTGTATATTTGTTTTCTTTTTTATCTTTTTGTGAAAGCCATGCATTGAAGTCTTTTGTTTTTTAAAATAAAAGTTTAAATATTGTAGAACAAAGCCTTAATCAATATTTTTCACTATGTTTTATGTTTATTTTTTTATTTTTAGAAAATAAGTAAAAACTTAAAATAAGGGTATGGTTCAAAAAAACATGGATTTAGTTGTGTGCTTGTAATCCAATCGATGTAGAGAAATCCTCTTTGGCTTGGGAGGATGACATAAAATAATAAATAATATAAAAAATGGATTGATTATTAAGATAGGTGGGTGGATTTCCTAGTGAATGCTAGATGTAAGAAGTACTAGACTTCATTAGAGGGCTATAAATCCACTCTTTAAACAAGTTAAGTTCTATAAAATGGAAATAGATGCTTGCATAAAGTAATATAAAGTTATAAAACTTAATGAAAGAAATGATTTTGAAGAGAAAATTATTGATTCTATCAAAATAACATTAACTTGTTAAAAACTAATGCTAAAATGTTAAAACCTAATTCAAAAAATAGTTTAAGACTCTATGATGTGATAGAAATAAAAAAATTAGAATTTAGGTGAAGGTTGATGGGTAGAATTAGCTTATTGTTTTTGGGAAAATAAATTACATAGTGATCAATGTAGGTCACTATGCAACCAATACCAGTTAAGACAACTGATGTCGGTTACTATGGGTTCTAGTTTTGGGCAGAATGGGTTCTAGGTTAGTTACAAGAGGGATTTATGGGTTGTTTTTGGATTAGATGTTGGTCATGGGAAATAATAGATTCTTAGAGGTATCAAAATTAGGGATTGGATACTCAAGTGACTGGGAATGGTCTAGGGGTGTTTTGGTAGAAGATGGAGTGTTGGAGTTGCAGAACTCTAATATAAGGGATGGTATGAGGAGAGATGGGAAGTGGGTGCAAGCAGTAAAACTACTAAAAATTAATAATTAAAATTGATATAAGTGCAAGATACTTATATTTTGGTGTCTAATGGTGTGGAGAAGTATTGAAGTTGAATGTAATCTACTTAGAAACCTAGAATAATATAGATAGAGTAATAATGCTTGAGCTCTTTGTAGTGAGGTGCTAAAACACTTTCTTGTCTCTGGTCTAGTTTGTTGGTTCACTTGGAAACTTGGATTTGATTGAGATTTATGATTCTTGTTTAAAATACATTTAAACCTCCTGAGGTAGGGTCTTTGGGTTTCCTTAAGTAACCGACATCGATCCTAGTCAATCAACATCAGGTAAGGGGTGACGGTTAGGGAAAAATAGTCTAAGTTTGCTAAATTTAGTTATTTGTAATTTAGATTGGCCAATAAGACCAATGGAAGTGGTCTAAGGTTATTTAATCTAGTATTTACATGCATGAATAAGAGGTTGAGGAGGTTAGGGCATTAAATGCCTAGGTGGGAAATAGTCTTACGACTAGGTGTCAATTAGTTAGTCATGGGTTTAGGTGTGGAGGTGTAAACAGGTTTATTTAACTTAATTAATTAAATTATTTAAATAGGTTAAATGGGTGTTTTTAAGTATTTTAATAAATATCCTAACCCAAGGGGGAAAAGGGGGCCAAGGGAGTATTTTACGATGACTAGAACCATGTGGTGTGGTTTTTTAGAGTCTACATTTTGCCCCTTTTTATTACATAGGTTGCATCCTCAAGATGAAAAATAGAAACATGTGTAGTGGAAGGTTGAATTCCCTAAGTATGGGAAGAGGTGTTCCCCCTCAAACCAAGAGGTGATGAAGTAAAAATGAATTCGAGTGTAGGTTCGACAAGTTTGTGTATGAGTGGCTAAGTGGGTAGGATGGTATGAAGTGGAAAATAAGGTGTCACTTAAGAGGATAGGTGATAAGTGAACCAGGCCATAACATTAGGCATAGTTGATATGGGTTGTACTTAAAAATGCAAGTCTCAATTCTAAGGTATCCATGTTTGCATGGGGATAAAAGTAGGGTGACCCTGAGAAGGTAGAATTGGTCACATTTATTGGAATCATAGGTAGGCATATTCAAGGTAGATAAAATGTCTATGAAAAAAATTTGCAAATGTGTGTAGTGTTATGGGTTTTGTCAAGGTGGGTGAAGTGGTAAATGTAATAAAATTAAGGGTGGGTTGTCATAAGAACTATGCAAACCTATGGTAGGAGGAACTAAAGGTTAGATCCAATTGGTGGGGATAGGGTGAGAAAAAGGATCTTTGGGGTAGAAAGGGAAGTTCAGGGCTAAAAACCCTAATTATGTTGATTAATTCTAGTCAGGGTTGACCAACATAAGTTGACCTAACCCTAATTAGTGATCAACATCAGTCATTGACCAAATCCTAAAAGGGGGTCAGTGACTAAAAAAGGTAAAAAATAATTCTTTTTGACATGGTTGGTTATTGTGTCTACCATTTATCTAGACTAAAAATGATGCTCAACGAAAAAACTCATGATTAGAGCTATGGAGTGCAGTTGACTCAAGTTTGAGTGGAGTGTGGGGTAGATTACAGTGGTAGTTGTTAGAGAAGGCACCAAGTGGACTAAGTGGGACAAAGTTAGGTGAGGATACAATGAGTGAGAGGATGAGCCAAGGGTAAAGGATGAATAGTGGTAATGTAGTAGGTAACACCATGGAGGCATATGCAAAATTAGGTAGGTGCTCAACTTGATTTAGTTTTATGGTTTGTGAATTTAGGTGGGTATTGAAATCATGTGTTTTGTGATGGGTATTGGGAATTTATGAGGTGAGGGGGGTAAATTAAATGTTTGTTACTTAAATAGTTGTTACTTAAATATTTTAGGTAAAGTAGTGGTAGAGTAGTGGGTAGCATGTCAATTTTAGGAGAAAACCTAGGGTTTGGGGGCTTAGCCCTAACACATAGTGATCAATACCGATCATTATTGACTAACATTGGTCAATAAGGAGCCAGTGTCGGTCAAGATAAGGATCAACATCAGTCCTCAAACCCAATTGGTATCAGTCTAGGGTTGAATGACATCGATCTAACAAATAATTGATATTAGTTGAGGCTCGACAGATGTTAGTTTTGAAGAAAGGTGTAAAAATCATTAAAAAGGTGAAAAAGAAGTGGATGATGTTATTTGGAAGTATATAAGGTGTGGGTAAGCTAGACATAAAAAGGGTACAAGACCTTAGTTGTAGGACTATTTAGAGATGTCATCATAGTATAGGTCTATGGTAATATGATAGGTTTTATGATTTTAGGGGTAGACAAGTAGGATAGGTGGGGTGGTGTAGGGATAAACATAGGTGGATGCCTAGGTGTAAGGACAAGGGTAGGGTGGGGGAAATGTTTGGGGTTTTGGAAAGTGTAGGGTAAACTAAGGAATTTATCTAACCTTGAAGGTGAAGGTGATGTTGAAAATGTGAGATTGGGTACCACCACTCCTTGAGGATTTACGTAGAGACATGACTAGGGAAAATTGGGAGAATATGATGGTAGTGGGTTTGAGTGGCATGTGATATTATCAACACATGCCTTAAGATAAAATGATGTTGGTATCCCTCATCAAGAGATGGGACCTGGATACCAACACATTTATGTTATTTTAGGGGAGATTATTATTTTGCTTAAGGACATCATAGGATTTTTAGGATACCCATACAAGGTCAAGTGGTAGAGCCTATCCACATTGGTGAGAAGATGCCTATATGGACTTGCTTTTGGAGAAGATTTTGTAGAGGCCCGATGGCATGATAGGGGATTATAATTCAAGGATCTATACCACATGGATAATGAGGGGAGATGGATTATGAGCATAATGATGATAGCGGTCACCTATTAACACTTTTTGACTCTAGTGGGGGAAAATTTCTTTGGGATATATTAGGTGTGCTAGTAGATATGATTAAGGATCAAACAATATTTTCATGGGCCTCAACATTATTAGTTCAATTTTATTGAGAGTTGTGGAGCTATTGAGTATACATGTGCTATGAGATGAGTATAGGCTTCCTAATACACTATTGGTCATATGATTATATTACTATTTTATGACCAGTTGGATTGATGTGGAATACATGGCATCATGATAGATTCAGATTAGGATTCACGAGATGGAGATCAAACATGGTGATACCATGATCAGGTGAGGAGGTGTGGGATTTAAATTGGTTCAAGAAATGATTAGATGCATTGGTTAATGGGGAGATCATCTAGAGATCATACATAGGGTTCCCACTATGGAGGGGGCTCAATGCATAAATATTTTATTTATAGAGCATCATAAAGATCTATATAAGGCAAGATTAGGAGGTAGATTTAATCCCCTTTGATTATGTGAGGAGTTAATATGGCCTAGTGTAGGGTGTCTCAAGATCATTCCTGATATATAGACATGAGGATGTAGAGCACCCATTGCCTCCACCACAACCAATAGAGGAAGAGCCAATCTATGAGGAGATACCAATTGTTACAAGTTTTAATGATGCTAGGGTGACTCAGGAGTACATTGTGTGGTGGTAGGGATAATATGCTATAGTGGTTAGGGGAGATGGGGGATAGGGTCTGGATGGAAGTGTTGGTGGATAGAAATAGGTTGTAGATGTGGAGATGGAGGAAGATGAGGAGATGATAGAGGTAGATGCTCCTAAGAGACAAATGGTTATTGTAGAGAGAGATTAGGCAAGAGTAGCATTGGTTACAACATAGGTAGCCCTAGCTTCTATGACATTGGAGAGGGATATGATGTAGGGGTAGTTAGTGATGAGGAATCAAGAGAGAGATAGTCTTTAGGTATAGTTAGCTACAACTACCCAAGAGAGAGACCATGTACGAGGATGATAGCCACCATTACATAGGAGAGAGATTATACACATGCACAATTGGTCACCATCACATAGGAGAGGGATTTGGTATAGGGTTAGCTAGGTATTATCATACAAGATAGGGAAGGGTTATAGGCATAGTTGACCCTAGTATTAGCTCAATGGAATGTTCTAAGATAGATAGGAGGATAAGCCTCTACGGGACCAACTTAGACTATTCTAGTGTTAAGATATGTTATGATAGTGGAGGAGTTGAGGTATTATGAGGCATATGTCTTTAGTAGTATTCCAAATGTGCCCTAGTATGTAGAGTATGTAGTAGAGTGGGTTATGGTAGGGAGACATAGCAGTATGGTACCTAGTAGTTGGGAAACATCTACAATTTCTCAGATAAGTTAGGGAGATAGATAGGATCAAGGGGATAATAATACCCCTGCACCATAGACCTATGTGACTTTTTATATTTATATGATTTTGACTTCAAACTATGAGCCGATGCAGTGAGATGTATATACCATTTTGAGAGACATGGACATTGATACACACACACACACACACACACATTATTTTGATGCGAGATATGATGTTGTTTATGATGATGAATGATGTTATGGTTAAATGTGCTCATGTGGTGATTCTCATGTGATAATTCAGCTTAGGATGTTTATGGTATTTATAGCATTTGATGATTGATTTAGCATTTTTCTTGTTAGTAGGTGTATGCTTAATTTAATGTTTTAAATGTGTATATTAATGAATCTATATGATCCTATACTTAGATGTATATGTGATGGATAACATAATGGGTTGATTTATTTATCTAGTTTATAAAAATGATTAAATGTGGTTATTAATTTTATGATAAAAGTTATAATGGATTTTATGTGATAGAATTAATATGATTTAGACATGGTGAAAAGAAAGAGTGCCTAGATAAATGAGATTTTAAAATTTTTATATGAGATGTTGATTTAATATATGATGGTGGTTATGATAAATAGAATGTTTTCATGATTAAAAACACCTAAATAAATGTGGATGGTTATAAAATGTGATAATCAGTTAATAAAACATATAATGTTCTTAAATGTATTTAATGTTAGGATGTCATTTATTTGGATTTGAAATGAAAGATGATTAAAAATATTTAAAACCACCTTAACATATGGATTAATATAGGTAATAAGCTATATTTAAGAAGGGAAAAGAAAAGAGAGAATAATGTTTATACAATCAAAAGATAAACACCTTAACGAATGTATCAACAAGTAGGTATGGAAAAGAAAGGAGACATAATGTTCATTCATTAGCGAGGACCAAAAAATGGAAGGTGGATTGGCTTATGAACATAATCCCTTCATATGATTCAAATTAGCATTCATTTAATATCAAGTAAGCTGAAAAATACCTTGTTTTATGGAGGTTAAAAAGGGAGATGGATGGTAGTAGAACCTTATTGTGGGACTACCTTGCCCCTTTTTCAAGTGACCGAGGAGCCATTATAAACAAGTCTATGTCTTATGGGGTGTAGACTGATTGATGTGAGAAGTCTACTTTTTGACTTTTGTGAAAGCTGATTGTAGCTTCCAAAACATTTTTTGCTTCTTTTATTTGTTTGACTATGGGTCCTTTTGATTTTATTGTATTGGAGAGGTTCAGGAAGTTGATCAATGCAAGAAGCTTCCATGAGATTTTTTTCTTTGATAAATATGTGACTTATCCATCCTTCAAGGGATTGGTCTAATATTTTGACTTGTTAGGCTTAGATAGTTATTCTTCAAGGGAGCAGTCTATCTTATTTTAAGTAATTTTTGAGGTGTTTTGGTAGCTGTCCTTCAAGGGAGCAGCCTGTAATGCTAGAGATGACCGATAAGATATATGATTTTTTTTTTTTTTTTTTTTTTGTAGACATAGACATGATTATATGGGATTAAGTCTTACCTTTATTAAGGAAAAAATATAGCATAAGAAGTTTGAATAGTGGGTGAGAGGATGCTTTAAGAGACAATGACCATAGGATTCCATCCTATAAGGACAAAAAGTATCCATGAGAATCATGCCATGGGTAGAACTATAGTACCCATATTTAGGATTGAGGCTAAAACTAAGATGGATAATCACATTATTCTATGCCTTAATCAGTTGTCTAGAAGGGTATGAAGGTAAAAATCTTGTAAAATAGGGGATGAGTTTAAGTTAGACAAAAGGTAATGTAGAACTCATTTTAACAAAAGAATGGACATAGATGTGAAGCATTGAGGGGCTCAGGTTCTAGTTTCCCTTAAAGAGATGATAACCAGTAAGCTCCTGACCCATACTTATGCATTACAATATATAGTCCAAGTTAATTGAAAGAAAACTTGCCTCACTTGATTTTTTACATGTTGATTTTCTTTTTAGATGAGGTCTCTAATATGTCTCATTCTCTTAGGTGCTTGTTATAAGTGCACTTAATTTGTTCTTGATAGACACAAAGATGATTAAACATGTCCAAATGAGGCTCATCAAGTATCTCAAGTTGGGATAAATGTTCTTGATGATAATCACCCTCTGAGATGATATCCTTTACGAATATACAAAGAGAGGGAATTTAAACTTTGAGAGGTAAGACAACCTCTACTCCAGAGATAAGAGAGAAAGGGGTAGCAACCATAGGGGTTTGATTGCTAGTTCAATATGCCCATAGGGTGAATGAAATGTGTAAATGCCAATCCCTACCAAATACATTAACCATTTTAGTTAGAATTTTATTAAGTATCTTGTTAGAGGCTTCAACTTGTCCATTAGTTTGTGGATGATATGGGAATGAGAAGCTTAACTTAATGTTAAATGTGTCACAAAGATTACTTACTTTTTTGTTTTTAAGATATTTTCCATTATTAGTGATGGTTTTATGAGGAACATCGAAGCGATAAATGATGTGATGGTTAATAAAGTTGATAATTTTATCAGCTTTGGTTAAGATAAGGGGAATATCCTCTACCCACTTGGTAAAATATTCAATTGTAATGATGATAAAATAATGTTTCTATGAATAATAAGGGTTGATTTCACTAATGAGATCTAATCCCCACTGAGAGAAGGGCCTAAAATCTTAGAGACTTGAAGACCATGACTAAGAACATGATACAAATTGGTATGTTGTTGACACTTGACACACTTATTTACATAATCACAATAGTCTTGGTTAAGGATAGGCCAATAATAGCGAAATAAAAGGATGAATTTAGTAATATCTAGACCACTAAAGTGTCCTCCACAAATCCCACCATGCATTTCCTTGATTATGTGAGACATTTCATGACTATGTAGGAATCTAAAAAGAAGACCATCAAAGCCTCACCTATAAGGGATTCCCACTAGTATGGTATAATGATAAGTACTATGTATAAATTATCTTAGACCATTTCTAGAGAGATTGGAAGGGATGATGGATAAGATAAGGTATTCAAATATTTGTTTGTACCAAATATCATGTTGGGCCTCTTCCAAATTACACATGGAAGGGAGGTACAATTTGGTATAAGAGGGTTTATTAAGGTGATGGATTGTGACAAAGAGTTTAGAATCAAAAGGTGTGAATAGGATATGGGAAGCAAGAGAACCCATGGTATCGATTAACTTGTTCATAGAATACAAAGAGGCTTGAATAAGGTAATGATCAAATGATGTCAAGAGTACATCTAATAATTATGTGTACCTTTATAAAGCATCATTTTTGCAATGGTAAGATCTTGATTTAGTTAACCATGAGCTGAGAGTCACCAAAAATGTTGATCGATATAACTCCCAAGGACAAAGCCATTTAGAGACCTATAACTAGGGCCCCATATTTAGCCATGTTATTGGTGAAATAAAAATCAAGTTTTAAGGATAAGGGGAGAGGCTCACCATCAAGGTGAATAATGATGATACTAATACCCCTATCATGTTGACACTTTGATGCATCAAAGAACATGGTCATCTAATAAGCAATGTCCTCTTGAGAGATATTTGTGATGGATTCATTAGGAAACTTAAGAGGAGGAAGTTGGTTATCTACTAAAGGTGCTTCAACCAATTGGTTGGAAATGATTTTCCCTTTGATTGAATTTTATTGGTGGAAATCAAGATCAAACTCAGATAAAAACATGATCCATCTATCCATACACTAATTTTGATATGGATTAGAATACATGTACTTGAGTGCGTCAATGTTGGTTATGATAAAGGTTTTGTGGTTAAGGAGGTAATGATAGAGTTTGGAAGCCACAAATCAATTTATCAATATATGTGTAATGACTCTCATATTCTATAAGTGTTCAATTTATATAATATACTACTTGCTCTTTATGCTGATCATCATGATGTGCAAGCATGGCCCCCAAAGAATGTTTTGTGGAATAAATATAGAGATAGAAGGGTTGGTTATCTTTTGGAGGGATAAGAACAGGTGGGGAAAGAATGTATTATTTGAGTGATTCAAAGTAATTTTGATAGTATTTTTTCCACTTAAAGGAAATATATTTCTTAAGAAGGTGATGGAAGGGTTGACATCTATCAGATAGTTGAGAGATGAAGTGATGAATGGACTGGAGCTTCCCTTGCAGACTGAAGAGTTGTTTGAGGTTAGTCAAAGGAGGCATGTCGAGTATCACCTTGATTTTAGTAGGATCAACTTCTATTCCATGGAGAGAGTTAATAAATCTATGAAGTTTACTTGATAAGACCCAAAAGATGCATTTCTTTGGGTTAAGGTAGACATGGAAGTGGATAAGGCATTCAAAGATAACTTTAAGGATTGCCAAATGATCCTTACAACATTTAGACTTTCCAAGGTAATTTACATAGTCTTCTATGGTTTTATGGATAAGGTCATGAAATATATAGGTCATATCTCATTGATAAGTTACACCAGTGTTCTTTAGACAAAAATTCATGACCCTATAGCAGAAAGTCCCCCATGGGGGTGATAAAGGCAATTATATATTAATCTTTTAGGGAAATTAAGATCTGATTATATTTGATAATCCATCCATAAGAGATAGCATCTCATAGTTGATAGTAAGATCAATAAGTTAGTCAATGTTTGGCAAAAGAAAGTCATCCTTTGGACAAGCAAGGTTAATATCATGGAAGTATAAAAAAATACCAAGTCCCTTTGTTGATTTGGTGATAGGAACAACATTCAAGACCCATTGGGGATAATCAATGGGTCGGATGAAGTTGAATGCATAAGAGGCATTGAATCTCTTCTTTGATAAGAAGGAAAATGCGAGGGTGCATATTTCAAAGCTTTTACCTAACAAGCTTGGCATCAAGGTTGGTGAATATGTTATGGATGACTATGGAAGGGTTGATTCCTAACATATCATTGTAAGACCAATCAAATGTTATGCTATGGTCTTATATAAAGGAAGAGAAATCCTAACACTTCAAAGAATCTAAGGATTAGTCAATTTTGACTATGTGGAGGTTATCATGAGTGCCCAATTTGATATCAATGGTAGCTTAATTTAACATGGTGAATATCTCAGGAGGCAAGGATTTGTGAATATAATAATCTTTAGTGCCAAGATAGGTGAAAAGGGAATTGTCATCTTGACATTAGACAATTTAATGGTAGGAGAATCATCTTTTACCATCTTAGGATGAGTCAGAGGAATGGTTTTAGTTTCCCCATCCTTTTGATAAGTCAAGGGTCCCAAACTAAACATATTGATCCAAAAAAAGTTAGGTGGAATGGTATTAAGATCCTTAGATTTTGAAGGAGAAGGGGTTGGTAAGGATGGGATTTATTCCTCAATGATGGTAATGGGAGGTGGGTTGGTTGGGTCTTCTAGTTGGATGAATCCAAGACTATATCATTCATGAGGTTTTTGAGTTTTTTAGGGTAATAAATTGTGTGGTTCATGTTCATAGTGGCCTAAATTGAATCCCTTCCAATCACATCGATGGAGGTATGTCTTGGAAAACTCCATTTTATCCAATAAATATAAATTAAAGGTGAATGATTTAACAAAAGAGGAGGTATTAGAGGAAAAAATTGGTTGATAAGGTCCCCCATAAGCAATATTAGTTTGGAAATTGGGAGGACCAAAAGGAATGACGGTTCTATTGTTTGAATCATAGGTAGGATGTTATTCAAGATTCCCATATTCTTGGGGAGTAGGAAGGGCATTTAAGGTCAATAGGTGATATTATCTAAGTGAGAGATGTTAGAAAGTGGATTCCAAAGGGTATTTTGTGGGGATTTAGGAGGAAGGTATGAATGATCTTATGGAATCTTGGTTAATAAAAAAGGAAGGGGATGCATCCTTGATTGGGATGAGAACATCATTGGGTCTATAAGTCATATTGCATGACTGAAAATGACTAGTGTTGGCTGGAATGACATGGACTTGACCCTTGTGCTCAAACTTTATGCACCAAAGTAAAGTTGATGGAACACAACCCATAGAATGGATCCAAGGGCATCTAAAAAATATGTTATATTGGAAGTCTCCTTCTACCACATAGAAGATCTTAGAAAGAGTGTGAGGGCCCAAATGTATATGAAAGATGACCATCCCTAAGGTTATTACCATGGGATTGTTAAAATATCAGAGCATAATGGTAGTTTCCAACATGATTTTCTTTGGGATTTTGAGTTGATCATATACATGGGAGGAAATGATATTAATGTTGGCTCCCCCATCAATCATAACCCTCTTTATCTAGGTGTGGTTGATGTGGGTATTAATGAAAAGGGGAGGATCCAAATCATCTAGATGAATAGGGGGTATCTATGAATCTTAGAAGGTGATGAGGGTGAAAAGTTGAAGGGATCCAACAAATGTTGATAGATGTCATGGATATTTAGGTTAAACCTCTATAGATTGTAAGGCCTCCATCATAACTTGATATTGATGGGGTGAGGTTTAGATTAATTCATACAAATTCATCTTTACTGGTGTTTGGTGAAGTTATTTTATAACTAACCTATATATTAGTCTAGAGGGGTTTGATTGTGGTGTACCCAAGATATAAGTCTTGGACTTGGGTGAAGGAATTTAGGGTGCTTTGGTAGTGGAAGAAGGATATGTGCATGGGATGGACACCTTGGCTTTCCCTTTATCCTTTTGGGTTTGTGATCGAGTGACCACATGAATGGTATAGATTTGGAAAGGATGTGGGATAGTGGATTGCTTCAGTTCCTCCAAACTCTTAGATGAGATTTTTGGGACTGGTTGATGTAGGGTGGTTGATTTTGGATTTTTGCTTAGAGGTGGGCTCATGGGGGGTTCCTATGTTAACAAATCATCCTCATCACATAGTTTTTGGACTATGTCTTAGATATATTTGTAATTATCCATGTCATGTCTAGGTATCCTATGGTATGCACAAATTAAATTGTCATTAAACCATTATGGCTTTAGACTAAGAGGATCAAATGGCTTGATGTGAGGTAAGACTTATTAGGAATACATAACACAGAGTAATATTAATGAAATAAAGATAGAATTAAAATGTAGAAAACATAATACATGATAGACATAGATTTAACATGGTTCACTCAATATGGGCTACACCAACACAAAAATAATCAGTCCTTATTATTCATTCCAACAAATGAAGGGAAAAAACTGTAATACAAACACTACAATATCCTCTTCACTCATATACAGTGTGTTGCCATAATTACAATGCTCTCATATAAAAAGGAAGGTTACATATAGGAAAAAATGCACAAACATAATTTATAACATTAGATCTATAATCTAATAGTGAATGATCTAGATTTACTACTAAATTACAATATTTTATAATGTATTTTTAACTAAATTTTGCTTTGGGGGTGCTACCCCTGAACCCCCACAAGAGGGGATCTAAAATAGGTCATTGGCCCCTAGACCCCCATGATGACCCTAGTGGGGCATATTTCCCCCCCACACCCCCCCCCCTTATTGGGAACTGGGCATTAAAATAAGATCAGGCTCCACCATCCAATAAGACCAAGTAGGAAGCTTGGAGAAACCTTTGTAAGATGGTATAATAGGACTCTAGCAAGGGTGACAAGGAGGTGGGAGTTTTGGTTTTGACATTTGAGGTGGATACCCTCTTAGGGGTAGGCTTAATATATGGAGCTTTGGGTGGTGTAATGATTTTAGTAGATAGATTTAAGGTAGATGGTTTGGAAGTAGATGGTTTTGAGGTTGAAGGTTTGGCAAGAATAGGTGGAGGTGTGGCTATACGTGGTGGTTGGACTTGTAGTTTCTTTAAAAGGATTGATATTTTTAACAAGGTAGAAAGGTGAGGTTCTAATATGGATGAGGGATGTGGCCTTAGAATGGAAGGTAGAGTGGAAATGGGAGATAGGGTGGTTTTGGATTTACAAAATCCTAGATGGTTTAATTTTCTTTGTTGGTTTGACTTGTGGATTCTTAGGTGGGTTTGGTGGTGTCAAGTATAACTTCAATGGATAATGGGTAATATTATGAGTGGTAAGGACACCTAGGTTATTAATAGGCTTTAATGGGATAGTGGAAGGTGTTTTGGTTATCTTTGAAGGAGTCAAGTTGGTTGATTTATCTAAAGTTTGGGGTGTGGAGGTTTTTATTGATTTGGTTGGGGTAGTGGTGGTTTCACTTGTGGAGGTTGAAGGTTGGGTGGATAATGGTATGGTGGGTGAATCCTTCTTATTTTGGTATGAGAGTCCAAGGTGGTGCCAAAAAATGGCCTAGTTAAGGTTTGGTTGAGATAAAAACTCTAGATTTTGGACCAATTTTGAGAATGGTTTATAGATAGGCTTTATTCCCTCAATAGTGGACTCTAAGGATAAATCAAGTAGAGGTGGGATGGTAACATTTTCCTTTTCCTAAAAATGGTTCTTAAGATTCAGAAGGTTATTCTTCCATGGAAGGGGTAGGTGAGACAATCTCTTCCTTATTTATGTTTTCTAAAGGAAGGGCAGATAGATCTAACATGGAAGAAAAGGGCATGGGAGTGACATTTTCCTTTTTTGATATACTTTCCAAAGGAGGGGTTGGTGATTCCACTACCTTAATAAGTGGAGAGCATAGTAGTTTCTTCCTCTTTTATGATTTCCAAAGGAGAGTTTGGTGATTCCACTACCTCAATATATGGATAAGGGATGGTGGTTTCTTCCTTTGTTATGATTTTCAAAGGAAGGGTAGGTAGCTCCACTACCTCAATAAGTGGAAAAGAAGTGATAGTTTGGTCCATGGGTTCATTAACTATAAGCTCACTAAGAATAACATTAACTATGTGAACCTCATGTTTATGAGATGACTTTCTATTAGTATGCTCATTATTTGCATAAGGTGGGTGGTTTGGGAATGGTTTTCAAAAAATGTCAAGTGCTTGATTGGGGTGTGCATTTAGGTTATCCATCACAATCTCACCTTGGTCAGTCAAGTCTTAGACAATGTTTTTAAATGTCTTACATCTATCAATGTTATGTCCAGTGACATGATGGAAGCTACACATATTATTTTCCTAAACCAACTTGGTATAGGATGGGAGGAATTGAATTATTGAGGCAGTTTGATTGAAGGAATTTGGATTATAGATGCCTTCAACAACTTTTCCAAAATTTAAGAGTAGGAATCCCCTAGCAGAGTATACTACTTTTTTACATAATAGTTATGGGTTTTATCAATTTGGTTGGAAGAGGTGGAGGGGTTAGATTGGTTGAAAATCAGAGGTAGATCCATTTTAAGTATAATGCCATTTTTTATTCCTTTAGCTTTAGTGTTGGTGTGGTTTGCATATTTAGAGGAAGAAAATTCATTAGATTTGAAACTAGTAATTTTATTCCTCAATTTAAGCTTTCCCTCATCAATTGATCTAATCTAAAACTTTAAATCCATGGTAAATGCCTCATCAAAGCTTCAGAAGGTTTGAACCTATGAGGTTGATGAGATACGTTTAGAACATGGTGAGAGAAAATATCAATTAACTTGGGTTGGGGTAAGGACAAGGAGATTTGGTTGATCAAACCTCTCCAATGAGTAACAAAGTTGGTAATTGACTCATCCTCAAATTTCCTAATGGAATATAGGTCAGTGATAGAAAATTTATTGGAAATATTAATAAATAAATGGTCTAAGAAGGTTTGGGTTAGTTGATCAAAATAAAATAGTGAGTGCCTAGTGATGATACTATACCAATCTAATGTAGGTCCTTCTTAGGACATGGAGAAAGTTCAGAGAAGAAGAGCATCATTATAGGCAATTAGATAAAATGAATGCCTAAATGCTCTTAGATGTTATTGGGGATCTTCTTTGCTTTGGAATTTAGCAAATTTAGAAGTTTACATTATGTGGGGTATGGTTGGATTATCATAAAAGGGTGGATTGGCTCATTACAAATCTGGTCATATGACAAGAGATTATGGGCCCCTGAAATGGATGACTCTAGATTTATCATCTTGTCCATCAACATTTTGATGATGTTAGTTTATGATGGTGCACCCCCATAATTATAAGGTAGGTTTTGTTAGGGTTGTGAAGATGCAATATATTGGTAACTAGTAGAGGGTTGGGAAGAGGCCACATATTAGTAATTTGCCATGGAAGGTTGGGAATAGGCTATATATTGGTAAGTGGCCATGGAAGGTTGGGAAGAAGCCACATATTGGTTAGTGGCCATGGAAGTTTGGGAAGAGGTAGGAGGAATATACCCTTGTGGATTTGGGATATAGCCCAGGTTTGGTGTAATGGGCATTTGTTGGGTAAAAGGCATGGTTTGGTTGGTAGGTTGAAGGTGTGTAGTTACCTTAGTGATAATATGTGGGAGAGTAGATGGTATGGATACTACTAAATTTTGGAATGGGGTGGAAGATGTTGGGTTTTGAATGGAAAGTGGTAGGGAAGCAAAACTATTAGAAGGTATCCCAATTGTAAGTGGTGTTTGGGTTTCCAAAGGTTGAGTTATTCCTACATTGGAAGGGTTAGTGATAGTATTGGTAGGTGTATAAGGTGTTTAGGCATTGGTTGGTGGAAGGGATTAGTTTTGGGTGGTGGTTTTTGAAGGGTTGTTGGTGGAGGGAGAAGCTTGGGTCACCATAGTTTGGTTGGAGATAATGGAAAATTAGGTCTCACCCATGAGGTAAGTGGGCATACCATAGGTTGGTTCAATGAAAGGAACTAAAGTAGATGTATGATTAACAATGGTGGAAAGAAAATGTTGGAGAGCTATGGGGTTATTATTGATAAGGTTGGTAAAATACATATCTCCTTGGGTAATAGACTGAGGTATATCAAGACTTTTGAAATGGTTAGGGGAAATTTATGCATCCAAAGTATGCTCCATGGATGAGGAAGAAGAAGATGGGTGGTTGGGAGGTGGGTTTTGGTTTGCTTGGTTTCTAACTTGTTGCCTTGTAGAAAACATGTAATGAAAGGTGAGAAGAAGGGTGGAAATGATCTCACACACTCAAAAAGAGAGAAAACAAAATAAAATATTCAATGAAATCACACACATGCTAAGAGTACGTTAAGTCCTAGAGTTCTTTTATCTCACTTTTAGGCTTATGCCTCAATTTAAAATTTTATGAGACTCAACTTGGCTTGTAAAATGAGAACTATAAAAGGAAGTCTAAGGATGGTTTTGGGTTATTTAAGGATCTAAAAATCTACATTAGAATTTGGTACATGGATTTATATTAGGGCCTACCCCCCTTAATTCAGACACCATAGTGATAAGGGTGTTGGGTGCTTAGCCAAGATATACCAAATTGCTAGAGTTTATACTCAGCTAGTGAACTAAGTTTTGGTTTCTCCCCTTGGTAGTGAATTCCAAGTGGGATAGCCAAGGGTGAAAGTTTGTTTCTAGGTGATGAAATCCTAGTCAGGCCTTATGTCAATGTTTGATTTTTTATTTTTATGAGTGATTTTGCATTGTGTGTGTGACAAGATTGATGACTACGATTAATTTCAGCATTTAATTTTAAACTATGTGATCTAATCAAGCAACCAATCAATGGATGCAAGCTATTTTTAAACCCAAAAGAAAATTTTTGATTTCTTTTCAATGAGTACAAGAACAACTATGATGTACCTAAATGCAAAATGAAAATACAAGTCCTAGTATTAGGATGAATGCTTTTTTAACTTTTTAAAAATGTAGGAAAATAAAAAATTACCTTTTCTAAGAAATCAAAGAAGACAAAAACTTGATTTGGAAAACAAAAAATTAAAAACAAATATTTCTAATGAAAAAATGAAAGAAAGAACATTTTAGTTTTAGAAAAGAAAGAATTGCAATGGATGAATCTTTCACTAATGCAAATAAATGTCCTAAAAAAATTATGAACCAAAGAAAACTCTAGGGTCCCACCAGGCGTGCCAGAATGTTTCACTATGTTTTGTGTTTATTTTATTTTTATTTTTAGAAAATAAGTAAAAACTTAAAAGAAGGGTATGGTTTAGAAGAACCTAGATTTAGTTGTGCTCTCATAATCTAGTCGATTTAGAGAACTCCTCTTTGGCTTGGGAGGATGACCTACAATAAGAAATAATCTAGAAAATAGATCAATTAGCAAGATAAGTGGGTAGATTGCCTAGAAAATGCTAGATCCAAGAAGTACTAGACTTTCTTAGAGGGTTGTCAATCCATTCTTTAAACAAGTTAAGTTCTATAAAATGAAAATAAATGATTGCATAAAGTAATAGAAAGTAATAAAACTTAATGAAAGAAATGCTTTTGAAGAGAAAATGAGCATTTTATCAAAATAGTGTTAACTTGTTAAAAACTAATGCTAAAATGTTAAAACCTAATTCAAAAATAGTTTAAGACTCTATGATGTGACATAAATAAAAAATAGACTTTAGGTGAACACTGATGGGTAGAATTAGCTTATTGTTTTTGGGAAAATAAATTACATAGTGATTGTTGTCAGTCACTATACAACTGATATCGATTAAGGTAACTGATGTTGGTTAGGGAATGACTGATGTCAGTCATAAGTGATTAATGTTGGTTACTGTGGGTTCTGGTTTTGGGTAGAATGGGTTTTGGGTTAGTTATAGGAGGGCTTTATGGGTTATTTTTGGATTAAATGTTGGTTGTGAGTAAATAATAGATTCTCATAGCTATCAAAATTAGGGGTTAGATACTCAAGTGATTGGGAATGTCTTGTGTGTGTTTTGGTGGAAGATGGAGTGTTTGGAGTTATAGAAACCCAACATAATGGATATTATGAGGAGAGATAGGAAGTGGGTGCAAATGGTAAAACTATTAAAAACTAATGACTGAACATGATATAAGTGTAGGATACTTATATTTTGGTGTTTTATATCTTTAATAAGTATTGAAGTTGAATTTAAGCTACTTAGGAACATAGAACAATGTGGATAGAGTAATGGTACTTGAGCTCTTTGTAGTGAAGTGCTAAAAAACTTTATTATCTCTGGTTTGGTTTGTGGGTTCACTTGGAAACTTGGATTCACTCGAGATTTATGATTCTCTTAGAAGATGTTTCAACCTCTGGAGGTAGGGTCTTTAGGTTACATTAAGTAACCGACATCAATCCTAGATAATAGATGTTGGTCGAGGGGTGATTGACATCAGTTAGGGAGAAATAGTCTAAGTTTTATAAATTTATCTATTTGAACTTAATATTGGTTATTAAGTCCAATGGAAGTGGTCCAAGGTTATTTAAGGCAACATTGACATGTGTGAAGAAGAGGTCTAAGAGGTTAGGGAATTAAATGCCTAGGTGGGAAATAGTCTTAAGTCTAAGTGTCGATTAATTAGCCATGGGTTTAGGTGTGGAGGTGTAAATAGGCATATTTGACTTAATTAATTAATTAAATTAGTTAAATGGATTAAATGGGTGTTTTTAATGATTTTAATAATTATTCTAACCCAAGGGGGACAAGGGGGTATTTTATGATGACTATAACCATGTGGTGTAGTTTTCTAGTGTCTACACAAGACATCCATTTACTAAATAACTAAAAACATTTGTATTTTTATTTTTGATTATACACCTTTTTTAGTCAATTATAAACATTAAATAATGTTTCCCATCACAAGGCACCAAGTGTTGTTAAATAATCCTAGGTTTAGAGAATAACCCTTTAGAAATGATTCCTTTTAATTTGGTAACCAAGAACATCCTATGGAGATAAATTACAATGAAAAATGATGAGGGGGGGCTTAAATATAAATATGAACATGATATTAGTTTTCCTAAGGAACAATTGACCCAAGTTACTGATTACCTCTTAGAGAATACAAATGAAGTCTTGTTACAAATCTTAGGGCTAGGAGCCAAGATTCCACCTAATTTTGATCCCAAAAACTTGTCTATCAAGGAACATATAATGATTGTCTAGGAAATAACAAGGCCATCATATGATCCTCCCATACCAATTCTAATAATGTCTCCTAAACCTCTATGGATAAAGGAAAGGTTGTACTAAATGAAACATCCTAACAACACCATATCTTTCTTATTAATATTGTGTCAAAAGGTTAGAAATGGAGTTAGTTGATATTAAATGTAACATGCCAAATAATCCTTCAAATAAGTCAACTGATCTAAACACAAATACTATTTTTCCTCTCATCAATAACAATACCCTAGGATTAACTCACATCAATCAAAATCAACTTCCAAATTAAATTTAATTTAAAATACAAATCCAAACATCAATCAAAATTCAAATTTCATTTCTAATCCAAATCCAAAATTCAACCAAAATCAATCAACAAATCTAAATCTAAATCTAAACTCAAATTTAATTTTGATTTCAAATCAAAATAAAAAAGCAAATTTGAATCCAAATCTGAGTTTGAATCCAAATCAATTTCAGTTATCAAATCCAAATAAATTTTCCAATTCAAATCAATTTTTAAATAAATATCAATTTTCAAATCCCAATCAATTTCCAAGTTCAAATCAAAATCAAAATTAGTTTTCAAATCTAAACCAAAGTTCAAATAAAAAACCAAACCAAACATCACCACTGAAAGACATCACATTTGTCAAATAATGGAAAAGTATGAAGGATCAAATACAAGGGTTAAAAGATAATATTTATTCCCAAAATAAAATTTTTAAGGTTGAATAAAATTTTCCACGTTCTTTTAACATTATTATGATGACGGTATGATGCAAGAGCATCACTTAGGAAGACATTTACAATTTTAATTTAGGAACATGTATAGTTAGTTCAATTTTGGCTTGTTCAAGGGTATTTTGATTGTTATGAGTCTTTAGAGTTCAATAAAGAGTCATTTATAGTATTTTGGATACATTTAAAAGTTTCAAAACTAAGTTCTTAACTTTCCCACCAAAATAATCAATTTGAAAATTTGAATTTCTTTCAAGAACTATAGTGACTTATTCATACTTTTTCAAGGTTATAATGTTGTAAATTAATGTGATTGTGGGTATTTTTTATGTAAGTATGGATCTATTGGTTTAACACTTATTTATACCTTGAACAATGACTAAACATGTTGAGTTGTTAAGACCTCTACATATGTTGGAGGAAATCAAGAAGTAGTTAGAGAGATTTTAGGTGATATAGATTGTGTATAAGTTTTAATATAGGTTAATTAATGTAAATATGATGTCAATGAGAGACTATAACTTCAATATATAACAATAAAATATCAAGAATTCAATAAATATTGTATGTTCTACAAAATTTGTTGTGACTATTATATGTGCAATGACACAAATAAATAAAAGAATGCCTTGAGAAAGTATTTATGAACCCCTAGACATTATTATTATGTGATGAATCATAATTTTTTTTAATTTAATAGAGTGGATTCTTGTTACTTTTCTATAGGTTAAAGTTACAATACATAAGCTTTGGAAGCTTTGTTTTGACACAATCAAGAAGGAAGAGACTAGAGATGTCCTTTTGAGTTTCACTCAAGTGTTTTGGATAGTGGGAGTGTATTATATAGTCTATAATTTGTGAATTTAATCTTTTTTTATGCTTATAATACACTTAGAGTGAAATATTCAATTCAAACCTTCATTCTAACTTAGTCCAATAGAAACACCCAAAATTATGTAAATTTGTAAGTTGGAGACTTGTGGTGATTGTTCATGCACAAATAGATATTTTGGAAGGTTAATTAAGGTAGTTAAGACCTAATAAAATTCTTATAAGTGTTTTAAGTTTTCAATAATTCAAACTATCCTTTTTAGAAGGCTCTTAGGTACTTATAGGACTGAAAAAATCCAAACTAGGTTTTTTATGAGAAAATTGGATTTTTGCACTCTAAAGACCTCCTTAAAGATCCAAATTGTATATGAATATTTTAATAATTTTAATTCAACTTATTTTAGAGGTTTTATTGATTTTTTACATGTATTCATTGTCTTCTATCAAAAACTCAGCCAAATTGGTTAAGGAGACCTAATTGCATAAATGTTTTGTAAAATTAATAGATTTCCCTTAAGATTTCAGGCTTAAAATTCTATGTGAGGTTTTAAGGGATTAATGGGTACACAAAACTTTTTTTTTTTGTTTTTAACCTCTATATATTTTTCAAACCTATAATCTTTTTTTAAAATAAGAGTTACTATGAGACAATGCCTAAGAGAAGAATATTGTATTTTAAAGTGCAAAATCTTTCCCTCTACATCATGGTACCTTTTACTTCATATTTTTAACCCCAAAATTTTTACAATTATAAAGTAAAAAGATATCCTAGGAAACACCTTAAATATGTTTCTAAGTCATGTTAAAATGTTTCTTATAACAATAATTATCTATTAAGAATATTTCCACATAGCCTAGGGGGTCAAGCATTAGAGTGGTTCTTACACTTACCTAAAGGATACATCAAAACATTTGAGGACCTTTGCAAAAACATTGTGTGAAAATTTTCATATAATTTTTAATATGAATTTACCATATTAGATCTATACAACACTATAAAATGCAATGGGGAGAGCTTCACATCCTTCTTGCAAAGATGATGTGCCTTAGCAAGCTAGTTCCCATGGTCACCTTTTGAAAAATAAATTATAACCATATTTACAAAAAATATAAATTAAAAATCATCCTATCAATTAAAAATACATTGCATTACATAATTTTATGAAATCATATAAAAATAAGTTCAAATTTAAAGAGCATTAGTTTCCAAAGGTACCATAAAAATATTCAAACACAACTCATCTTACAAGTCAAAATTAAAAACCCAAGTTTGATGAAAAGAATAAGAACATGGTAGGGGATGGTTTAATTTATGTTAAATAAATTTAACACACCCAACCTATCAATAACATTATCATACCTAGTAGTCAAATTTGACAAGAAAATAAATAATGAACATTCACTCTTTTAGGAAGACCACTCGAAGTAGTCTTTTGAAATTTAGTCACCACAAACATGATCACATTTATAAATACTAAGACATTTGATGAAAATTATCCAAAACCCAAGTGGTATATATATATATAATTAATATTTATATTACCAAAAAATCAAATGGCATTCCACCAACCATTATATGAGACTCAAGCACTATGTCCAATATTTAATTGATCATGGTGACATATAAGTAGAGAATAATGGATAAAATTATAATAATAAAAAACTATGGATATATCAATATCCCTTCCCAAAACATGGGCAAGGTAATACTAAGGAAAACCAAAGTTAAAAACAAACAAACAATTACAATCGAGTTGCTCATCCATTTGATTATATAGTTAATCACATTAACCATATGGATCATCATGTTTTTGTTATTGAAATTGAATCCAATGATTGTTCCATCACCATGAGGTGTGCAAATATTATAATTCCAAGTTTCCCTTTAATTACCCTTAAAGGCAATATAACATCATAGAGCAAATTGAAAAAATTCTAGCATAAAATTCCATTTTGGACCTTATGAAGATGTCTCTCACTTATAAGGAAATTTTTTACAAAGCCTTTCAAGATTATAAAGTTATATAATATATCAATTTTTCCAACTTCTAAGCACTTGTAGGAAAATTTTCCTCCAACATTCAAGTGAATTTTGACCACTCAAACATTTCACCCATGGATTCATCTCATAATTTTCCATTATACATATAAGTATTCATTTCTAAGAATAAAGTAAAAAGGGTGTTTATAGACAATACTTCAGGCTTAAATCTATACACATTAAGTTTGATAAATCATTTGGGACATTGTATGTCACCACTAGAGCCTAATACCATTACTATAAAGGCATATGCTAATAATGAGCACCAATCAGTGGGCACTATTTATTTTACACTCATGGTGGGGCTTGTCATCCAAGAAACCCTCAATCACACTCTTGATCTAGATCTCCCATAAAACCTACTCCTTGTCCATCCATGGATCCATGCCATGAATTCCATTACATCTGCTCTCCACCAATGTTTATTTTTTTATCATGATGGTATGGAAGTTACTATTCTAGGTGATCCTAAAACTTTTCAATCTTGTAAACTATTAAAAGGAAGTTATTGAAATTCAAATTATTTAAAATTTACTAAACATACCTATGACCCTACTAAGGATTCACCAAATATTTGTAATTATATCCATCCTAATGATTTAACTTCTACATCCACCAATCACCCATCTACATCCAAAAATAAAACATCCACATCTAACTACACATTGAAACCATATAGATTTTCCATTATGGATATAGGTGTGGGAGAATATGAAAGCCATGATACCCATCATCTAGGAAAAATACATGTCCGCCATTAATAATGGTATGCCCCATCATAAAAAATAAAAACAAGTGGTTTGAAAGATTGGAAAAACTTCTTTTTTGGAAGGCAAATTCTAATCTGAAGAATAGGATGAATATTCTAACTCCTCTTGGATATGTTTTGATTAATTATCTACATGTTTCCAAATTAATCATATACCTAAATACATCATGTGTAGCATCATTAATTATAAATTTAAAGGTCTTGGTCTCCACAAACAAGGTTTCATTGAGCCTATAATATCGACAACAAAAAAATCCTTTCAAGGTATTGGATTAAAACCATCTAATATGAGCTTAAGAAATTATGATAGTGACTCTTCTTCCACATCTGAGGAAGCCTCTTAAGACACTAAAAAATGTTCCATTTTTATCCATTTTAGGACATATCCATCACAAATATATTTCATGCAAGCATTATTTTTACCCTCAAACTAACATTTCCATAACTTGTCATATGGAACAAACAAAAACCACCCTCGCTTGATCATTTTTAGAATGATGAAGCCATATCTAAATTTTTTAGAGTTAGAGATCATATACCAATAGGAGATCATAATAAGGGATTTTTAATTAAGTTAGACAATTTCACATACTTTGGGGATCTTTCAAACTTAGCAATCATATCCATGAAATAACATTCTCTACAATATCAGATGAAGACATTCCTAGTCAATAGTACCTTGAAAAGTAACTTAATCTTCCTCCACCTATAAAAACTTTAAAATAAGAACCCATTTTATTATTAAAAATACTATCGACATCAATATTAGAACTGAATAAAATTCTAAAATTGTGAAACTTGTTGTTTCCCTCAATCTAAAAAAGCAATCCACTTTGAATATACTCATCAAAGAATTTTTAGATGTATTTTCATAGTCATATGCAGACATGTTAGGGTTAGATCATGCACTAGTTTTTCATCACCTTGTTATACATAAATATGCAATCAAACATAAACTTAGAAAAATGCATCTAAATGTGGTACTACTCATGAAGGAGTAATTATTAAAATAGTTATAAGTTGGCTTCATATGACCAATAGACTACTCTAAGTGGATTTATAATATATTACTAGTCACTCAAAAACTAGTAGGGATTAGATTCTACACATATTTATGGGATATCAATAAATCATGTCATAAATATGGCTTCCATTTACCAAACATAGACATGATTGTCAATTCCATAACATGCCATTATATGTTGTCATTAATGGATGGTTTTTTGAGGTATAATCAAATCAAAATAGCTCATGAAGACCAACATAAGAAAAAATTTATCACACTTTGGGGCATGTTTTTTTATCAATTAATGCCACTTGGCCTCAAAAATTATGGAGCCACCTATCATTATGCAATGATAATTATCTATCACGATATGCTTCATGATACCATTGAAGACTATGTAGATGATATTTTGGAAAAATAAAGAATTAGAGTAGATCATCCTATGGTACTATGCAAAAAAATTAAATGGTTGAGGGAATACAAAGTTCATCTCAATAAAAATAAATTTGTGTTTAGGGTTACTTTAGGTAAGTTTTTGGGATTTATTATATCACAAAGTCATATAGAGGTGGATCCTGTTATGGTCACCGCTATCACAAAAATTCCACCACCAATAAATATCAAGTAACTTCATATTTTTTTAAGGTAATATTCAATAAATCCATAGATTCATATCATAGCTTGTATACATATGTCATCCCTTCACATTTAATCTCAAAAAGAACATTAATTGTCATTGGAATGAGGAATGCAAACAAGCATTTGCAAATCTTAAAATCTATCTATAAAATCTACTAATCCTAATGCCTCCAACTCCATGGAAACCTCTATTACTATATATTTTAACAACATGATATGCATTGGGAGAATTTTTATTAAAACATGATGAATACATAATATAAAGAGTAGTGTATTATCTAAGTAGAACCTTGGTATCCTATGAACTAAAGTATAATAACATTAAGAAATCATGTCTAATAATTGATTTTACTTCCCAAAAACTTCATCATTACTTTTAGGACCATAAATTTTGTTTGATGGAGTTTTCATGCCAACCTAATATCCAACTTGATGCATCTAGTTAATTTTGGCAAGCAGTTAGCCTAACAATTTTGATAGCCAGATGGAAAATACATCACAAAACATGTGCCAACTAGTTAGCAGATAACCAACTCTTAGATAATTAGGACATCGATGAAGATCTGAATAAAAGTGGAAAATGGAGTGTGGGAATCATGAGATCATGGAGCTAATGGTTATGATGGCAGAACTCTAACTTAGTACTTGCATGCATCATCCACCCTAGTAAAGATACTTCTACATTCTTATATAAAGAGCTCAAGCTAGATATAGAAGACAATGGAGATAATTTCAATGAATATCTGGTGGAATGGTTTTAGAATCACACCTTGTAGATTTTGCTCTAGTGGACATTAAATCCACCTAGATCTTTGACTAGGCTTAGATATAGAATGGATGCCACCCTAGCTCTAATTATATGTGCCTAAGTTCACCTATGAAATTTTGGGATATGGATAACATGTTTTTTAGATTTAAACTCTTATTTTGGACTTTAAATAATTAGTAATGGTGTTTCTTTGAAATACATTTGGGTTTGTTTTAGTTCGCATGTTAGTAGCACTTTTATGAGATGTAAGTGAATTTGTGTTATGTTATATTCTGGTTAGTTATGCTAATATGAATTTCATGTGTTTCACTAATTCCAAATTTTAATAGAGTATATGTATTTCCTTAATGTGACATCATCTTACATGCAAAATGGGTATAGATTTATGCCTGTGAACCCAACTTTTATTTATCTGCATCTATTAAGTATGGAAGATAACTTGAATCAAATTAGTCTTGTAACCCACTTAGAGCCTATATGACCCTAAGATTACCTTGAAATAGGCTTATGTCAATGGGTCTACCCCTAAGCTAAGTTAACATTTCATTTTTTGATCCCCCCTTTGAATCCTCATGCCATGGTTCAACTAGCCCAATACAGGCCCCAATTCCTTCTTAGTTATGCTTCAGGTGAGCATATAGGTCATCTACCTTATGTGAATTGATGTCAGTGCATTTAAGTGATTAAATATTGAGTGAAAAATAAGTTATCCTATGCTTGCACTTGTTTGTATAAAATCCCTATTAGACCCCAAAATTTTAGTTCTATTGTCGAGACCTATGTTGAATTTTGTTATTGTGATGGTATGATAGGATGGTGTGCCAAATTTATCTTGAGAACATTGAGTTTTGGGTGCACCAGGTGGAAAATAGTTTTGCACAGAAGCATCTAACCTACAAAGGATAAAAGTTAAGAAAATGGGTCTAGGATAACCTATATGATTCTTTGTATGAGATCTTTTTTTGTGAGTTACCTGAGCATGTGTACAAGTGGTTGGATGCATTTCAAACCATATAAGAAGAAGATATGGATGGTGATATGAGTGTAAAAATGAGTGCCTAGAGAAGCTTGGGACCCTGAATGTCCCTTAGACTAAATTAGTGGATAAATGGTGGCAAGGAGCTTTGAATAGCTACATGCTTGAGTTCACAATATCAACTTATTCATTCCCTGAGGAAGTAGAGTACCATTTCTTGCATGAAACTAGAGGAAAATTCATGGAGTTTGGTATAGATCTCAAGGAGATAATGGTTGATTATGGTTTTGAAACTTTGGTAATAAAAGGGTAAAATCCTTTCATGTATGAACTACATAAAGGGGAAGAGGGGATGTGTAGGTGAGGCATGATATAATTGGATGAGCCTATTTACCTCCAAGAGCATTGAAGATAAGCCTATAATGAGAGAAAAAATAAAATGATGGAGGATCTAATACCTAGATGTGATGAGAGGACCCACAGTGAATGGGAAGGGCATGGGGAAGGATTTCTCAAAGAATAACAGTGTGAAGATGAGAGGCTTAATGAAGTGATTGACCAAGCTCAACACTTGACAAGTCTGGAGTAGGATGATTTAATATATAATTAGATGAATATAGATACGTTTGATGTGCCTACCCCATTTAAACTTGAGGTACATGCTCATGTACTAGATCCTCCACTTAAAGATAGTATAGAAGTGATTATTGACCCTACCAATGCCTTAGATCTTAGACATTTTATAGCTGTAGATTGTAATTTTATTTTTGGACAAATTATTCCATACAAAGAGGTGAGTGCAACTATCTCTAGTCCATTTAGCACAATCTCACCATAATGGAACTTGAACATGAGCATACCAACATAACCAATGTCAGTAATGCAAAGTGGGAAATATCCCAAAAGAAGTGGTTTGATGTCACAAATAAGTATCATAACACCATTGACATTTACTATGCCAATAATAATGATAGGAACATCGCCTACTAGTAGGAGCAAAGTTGATAGAGGAAACCCATCAGGAGGATGAAATAATAGCCCTGATAAAAAAGGACCACCATCAAGAAGGCAAGCACTAGGGGGACAAGTGACATAAGTATCATCCACACCCCTATATTAGATCTAATATGTAATGGTTATGTACCTCCTAGAGTATCATGGCATGGAAAGCATTTTAGAATATGTGTTTAAGTGTGAATTAATATGGTGCACATGAGGCATAACCCAGTCAGAGTGTAAAGCTACTTAGTTTACAACCACTTTACTTGATCCACATTTGGTACATAAATGTTTATCCTAACTAGGTCATGATTGATTATGATACTGTGAAGGATGCATTCCTTAAGGATTTTAACATCCCAAAGTTCAAATAATATATCATCATCATGCTAAAAAAAATTACCCAAGGACTCATAGAGAGTGTACACTTATATGATGCATGGTTTAAAACTCTCCTATTAAATATTCTATATGATATTCACCCTTATCAACATGCATAATGTTTCATTAGGGGATTGATCATACCATTATAAAGGGCACTTTCCATGAAGAATTTTATAGACCCTCTAAAAGTACTTGAAGCTATGCTCAAGCTGAGGTAGTAAGAAGTGTAGACATCAAGATCAGCCCATTTATAGAGGTATAAATTGCATCTATGGTTTCCCAACTCTAAAAGCTTATCACTAGCTCTGTGTATGACCTTAAAGCGGACTATGGTGCACTAACTATGTTTTAGAAGGCCATAATAAAACTAATTATCCATGGAGGAATATGTGCACTCTAATTATAAGATATAAAGTCTATCAAGAATCACATGATGTGTGAAAATACCCTTTATTTCAACATACCAACCAAGTCAACACAATAGTCTATTATCATTTATGTGATGCCTACACCCATAACATTGTCGACTACCAAGGGATTGACAAAATACACAAAAACATGAAAAGGGGTGTGTAATAGGATATAAAAACTATGGGAGGTAAATCAAACCAAGGGAACGATGGATATGACTAAATGAATGTAGGCTTCATGATGTAGTAAGGCACCAGAGGAATAGGTGGAGGATATGGTGGCAGAATGTTCCCACCATGCTCATGTTATCAATTTGGATAAATAGAACATTATCAACATGACTACCTTAAACATCCCATTTGTGGGTATTATTGAGGGGCCCATAAGGTCAAAGATTACCCTGACCTTTACAAAAAGTTGACCCAAGGAAGACTTGGTACAAACAAGGGTAAAGGGATTATCAGACATGAGCATAAGACAAAAAAATAGACCCCAAAGGTGTAGCCTACATGCATAGTGAAGTTAAGGTGTAGGCAACTACTCCTAGTGGGCTCACCACTTAGCCACAAGTTGTGCCAATACCTGTGTTATGCCTTGAGTATGGGGATAAGGGTTAAAATGAATGTATAATATGGCCTGAACCAAAAGTTATGTTTTATCTAGACATAATGTACTAGAAGGACAGACTCAAATAGGCTATGAATTTAATCCAAAACTTATAAGGGGAGCTCTAATTAGTGCAAGACCTAGAAGCATAAACTATCATGACTCAGAAGAAGCAGGATAGCTAAGAGGCTGAAGTACAAGAATTGATCGAGATCTTATGCCTCCTGTAAACTAAGGGTACGTTTCTCTTATTGAAGAACTTACTCCTAGAACATATATGCCAAAAATAGGTTGATTTCATCATGCCATGCATAGAGAGGGCATGAGAAGTCTGATGTAGTTATATAAAATGCAAAATTTGGCTACTTGAGTATGACTAAAGACACCTAATCCATAGGTCCTCATAATTTCTTGTGCAACCCTTTTTAGTCTTTTCTTTCATTGATTCTCAGTCATCCACAACCTTCTAGACTTAACCCTTATAGACCCAGGTAGCTCTTTCAGGCCCAAATCCATCCCCCTAGGTCTCATTCCCTCTGGACAATAACACCCAACTTAGATAGGAGTGCTAAAACTTAGGGTATTATTTTTGGCATTGTTGTCTAAGTGCAAAATAGGTTCTAATGGTTATTTTCTCCTAGATCCTTATCCTAATTCATGTCAACCTAATGCAAATTAATTTAGCCCATGACCATTAATTTCCCTATAAAAGGCCATTAAAATTCCATTTAGAAGGGTGGAAACTCATTTACAAGAGAGAAGCAAGAATATAAGTAAGTACATTCAATGACTTTTCCCTATTCTCTACATACAAGCTTCCAATATTATTCCAAGCTTATTCAAACCCTTACACTAGCCCCTAGCCATCTAAAATACACCTAGTTTTGCATCTAGTTGTATGTTTATATACAATTTCACCAAGCACTTCAATGGGATAACTACATTAGCTTGATCCCTCCTTAGAGTATTGGTATGTAGGCAACATGCCCACACATAGGGTGTGAAGTGTGTCTAATATATCCTTTACACACTAACCCTTTCTCTCTCTTTCCCAAGTTTTTATTCAAGTTCAAGAATAAAGAGATCCCAGGGATTTAAATATTAAAATAGATACATAATAAGCTTCATAGAATTTTAGGCTTTAATATTTCATTGATAGGGTAACAAAGACCTACCAAGTAAAACCCTAAAAACTCAGATCACATAGATAATAACACTGGAAAAGGAATACAACACTGAATAGTAACTTTTCCCACTTTTGATGATCTTATCCAATCTATAAACAAACTCTAGGATCCTTTTTTTGATAGTCTCCCAAACCTGCACAAAAAAATTTAGACCTTGCAACATCCATCTCAGTCAGTTTCCAGCTAAGTTTGATTTCTCTCTATTATTACTATTTTTAGAAAAGGTAAAAATATAATATGTTTACACAAATTAGTGGCTTAATTATTTTACATTGTTTATTGATTTACCCTACTCAAACCCATTTGTTTAATTAAGAATAAAACTCCATTATTCTAAAAAATAATAAAACATTTGTTGAACTTGACTTACTTCGAATTGCACATAAAAACTCTAGAAACCTTAGGGTAAATTTCTAACTAATTTTCCAATAATTTTTTGAATTTTTTCTTGAATATTTTAAGCAAAAATTCATCCCAAATTTTAAAATTTAGTAGTAAATTTTATGAATAATTTTATTTCAAACCCTAGTTGCATACTCTAGGTCCCAATAATTTTCCAATATTAATCTAATAATTTCCTTATTTTTTGCTTGCATATCTAAATCAAAAATTTGATTTAAATTCTAAAATTCAATAGTAATTTCAAAAATAATTTTATTTAAGACCCTATTTACATCAAACAGCTCCCAGTAATTTTCTAATCATTTTCTAAATTTCTAGTTGCATATTAAAATCATAAAATCACTTCAAATTTCAAAAATTGATAGTAATTTCAAAAGAAACCATTTTCCTCAAAACCCTAGTTGTATCTACTAGGCTGCATTAAATCAAACACTTTCCCATAAATCTATGAATTTTTACTTGCATACTTAACTCATAAATTCAATTTCAATTTCAAAAATTCATAGTATTTTCCAAAAATATTATTGTCAAATCCTTATTTGCATATACTAGCACCTATTTGCTTCTTGAGGTATCACCTTTCATCCATAATCAAATTGCAAAAATGATTCTCACTTATGTACAAAATTTTATTACATTTATTACAAATAACAAGGAAACCATAATGGGCCCTATCATGTACATGAATAATCAAGTTTATCATATGCTAGTACAAAGAGTCATCCTTTGCATTTCATGCTTATGTCTCATTATATGGGATGATATTACAACATTCATTTCCAAAAATGAAAAAAAATTAAAAATTATTTTTACATATTATCTTTTACTCATATAACATAATTACCATCTCCATTTTTCTAAATTCATTTGAAATGTTATGTTACATGTCAAAATCTTATATGCCTTTATGTAAAAATTCATGATCTCTACCCTTTACTTTGTATTTCTCATGTGGAATTTTTTTCAAGATTATCATGATAAACATGATAGAAATGTTATGATTCATGTCAAAATTTTCTATGCATTCATGCACAAATTCATTCTTTCTATCCCTTTCTTTTTATCTCTCATAAGGAAAAAAATTCAAGTTTAACATGCTAAACACATTAGAAATGTCATAGCACATGTCAAAGTTCTTTATGCATCAATGCATAGTTCCATACTCTCCATCCCTTTTTTGTTATCTCTCATGTGTAATGTTCTCTATAATCATATTTCTATACAATTTATAACTCCACTTACTTGCATTTTAACCCATATACATGGTTTCTACCTAGATGTATATGCCTCCTTAGCTACTCTTGTTTCAATGTCATATTTCATGTAGAGGAAAGAAATACCTTATCATCCTCTCCCTCAAGAGGGTGATCACTACTTTTACTCTAACAAGGTCCATGATTTCACCCCTCCAAAAGGTGAGGTAGCCCATACTAGTGTTCCTAATGCATACATTCAACTTCACACCCTCTTCAACACATGTGATTACATGTCCAATCAGAAACAACTAGGGTTTGTACTTATGAGACTCTAAGGGATCAAATCACTAGTATGAACAAGTTACTTTCAAAATTACATGTATATAATCAGCTATTACATGAAAATATCACACCATAAAAAAATCAAATCATAATTCCAAAGCCTCAAAGGCACCCTAGTATCAATCATGTATATGCACGTTCACCGAGTCAATTAGTTGTAAACAATGTTACATATCAAAATAATAAATCACAATAAAGTAAATATACAATTAATGATTCAAAAATAATTCAAATATAAAATAAGAATCTAAGTGAGATACTAAGGGTAATGGTTAAATCTAAGTTGATCAAACTACCTCCTCTACATCTAGTGAGAAGATCTAGATATTATTGTGCATATCATAGAATGCATGGACCTCACACAGATTCATGTTTGGCATTAAAACAACATATACAACATATAATTGCTAATGAGGAATCTATACAAGTTAAATCAATCAAGAAATCTATAGTGACATATAAATATATTCATAAAGGGTCAAATTCAGAAATAGTATAGAAGTGGCTAAAAAGCATAACTCATAACAACAAAAGGATCAAAAAGCAAAATCAAAGCAACAAATAGTACCACAAGCATAGGTAAAGCATAAAAAAGATACAAATCTACCTCTCTAAAATGAGGCTCACCATTCAAAGTAGTATGGGTTTGGTCAAAAATATCTACAAAATTTTGATTATCAAGGTCAAGGGTTGGGCAAACATGTTCAAGGCATCACTACTCCTATTCAAGCAGTTGATAATGTTTATCACCAAGATTTGGGATTTATTGAAAATCCTAGGGCAAAGCATTGATAGACATAATTTATCAAAGGAAAAGATCTAGATACAAAAAATGTTAGAACTAGCATTCTATTGGTTTAAAATCAAGATGATAATAATGAGTGGAACAATCCAAGTTATTATGATTTCCAATATACATGTAATGAATCTAGATATTCATATTTTATTCATATCCATTCCCCCATGCTTCACAATCATGCATGATTGCTTTATTTGATATAGGACACCATGATGGGGAGTATCTTTTGAGACTCATCGGTTAGTATCATCTCTTCTCATTCATGATTATACATAACTTATATCAAAATACAAAAACAATACAAAATTTCAACAATTACAAAAACATTCAAATAATTCAAAAAGATAAAAACATTTTGATTGTATGCATCATCTATGTTTTACATTGCTAATACTATGTTAAGACTTACATTAATTATTACATGCTATTGTTTTTCAATTTATCTATATTACCATGCTTCACTTGATCTTCTTTGAGTGTGTGCAGTGACATCTAGCTGCTTGATTGCTTCACTCTACCCATTGAGGGGGCATCCTACTTCTACATTCAAGACACACGTTGATATACATACTCACTTGGGGCATCTTCTACATGACTATACCATCCATGTTATGTCATTCCAATAAGACACACTCCAAGCTATCATGTTGATGTACATTAATTACTAGATTAAATAGATTACTATATCAACATTTCACTAGTATATAGCACTTGTGTATCTCTTTAGCATATACCTAGTCTTGTACTTAACATGTCTTGCATACTTTCACTCTTAATTTGATTAGTTAGATGTGATTATATCTTTCTCATTATTACTTTCTTTCTCTTCTTGCTTAGCATAGCTTATTAGATTGCATTTCCAGTTCTTGCTTGTCTTATGTGTGTGCCTTAGGACATTTGCCAATGTTGTTTACTTCTATTCATGTATGTGTACCTTTGGACATTTTCCAATGTCCCTTGCTTATACTCTTCTATGTGCCTATAACCCTCATGCCAATCTTGCTTGTTTTATGGTATGTGTATACATCATTTAAATATGCCTTGTATGTTTGCTTTTCAGTATGAGTGACATGTGCCCATGTCCCTTGTTTGCTTGGCCCCTTGGCCACCCTTGTATGATTTTTTATTCTTACTTTATATGCTTGTTACTTGATTGTTTATCTTTGTTTTTAAATGCCATGATTCATATCATGCATTTCCTTGCTTTTTTGGATGTTGTTTCTCTACATTTTTGCTAATTATATTCAGAAGAAAGAAGAAACTAAAGTTAAGAGTCAGGGGTTTGATTGATACCCAGATTAAGTTGTGCACTATATCCAAGCATTATAGGAGGTCCTCTTTGGCTGTGGAGGAAGACACCTATAGAAAGAATAAGACTTAAACACAGAAGATGTTAGAATAAGATAAGGTGGACTACCAAGCTACGCGCTCAGTCTCAGAAGCGTGAAGCTCCATGAGGGATGACAATCCACTATTTATAAGTAAAAGTGTCATAAATAAAGAAATGACAAATGACTAACAAAGAGGGAAATAGATAGTGTGTACCTTTTTCTTTGCAGTCTATATGTCACAGTCACCGATGTCGGTATCTCTACCGATGTCAGTTTGTAAATGATGCCGATGTCAGTCATATTACCATTGTTGGTCAGGGTTGTGGTTGATGTCAGTCGGGGCAATGGGCCTTGGATGGGTTTTGGATTATGTCTATGGTTAACAGAGGAGTCTGGGAGTTTAAAAGTTTGTGCAGGGTTACAGGGAAGTCAATAGGCTCTAAGGAAGGGCAAAGGTAGAGGGTAGGTGTGAGAATAGGGTAAGAGTTAGAGAAAGGCTTTTTAGCCCTTCCACGGAGGAAGTCAGGTTTCTTTTACAGTATTCAAAAATAGTAAATAGAAACAAATTATCAAGTTATTCTAGCACTTTGAAATGGAGACCAGAAGAACACTTAGCTTTTTGGTGAAGATCCGAGGGTGTCAAGATGCTTATACCTGTTGGCTGATGTCACAGACCTCGTGAAATGTTTTCAACCCAATGTTTGGAGTGATTTCTATAGAGTTTTTGTAGCCTGGAGAGTGATGGTTAAATTTTGATGCTTAGTCTTAGAGCGTGTGCATCGATGTCCAAGAGTCGGGGGCCAGAGGGAGAGAAGAGAGAGAGCGAGTCTGAGAGAGAAGAGAGAGCCCAATGTTAGAAATTGGTTTATGAAACTGATGTCAGTGATCCCACCAGCGTCGACTGATAGTTGATCGATGTCGGTGGCTAGAGAATGGGTAAAAGGGATATTTTTATCCCTTTGCTCATTTCTCCATCCGCCAAGTGCATTTGTCATTGGAGAACGGTCAAAAGACAGGTTTATTAGGGACGAGAGTTAGTTAGGGAGTTGGGATGGAATGAGAATAAGTCTTAGGTAGTTAGGATTAGATGACCTAGTCTCAGGGTGAGTCATAGGGTGATAAATAGTCTAAGGGTGAGGTGTCCAAGGTGAAGTGTTCAAGGTGAGGTGTCTAGGGTGATGTCATTAATTTAAAATAAGTAATTTATTTTAAATTAATAAAGTGTGTAAATGTTTAGAAGGGGACCAAGGGGGGGTCGACACAATATTAGTGTCTACATTTGCCCCTTTTTGTCTTGTGGTTTGTTCTGACAAACTGCAAGACAAAAATAGGAGTAAGTTACCCCAAGTATGGGATAAGGTGTAGGTTGCCCTAGGTATGGTGATGAGGCATTCCCCCTCAAAGTGGGAATCGAGAGAAGGCAATCCAAAATCAATTGCTAATTTGATAGGCAATGGATGGTTAAGGTGAAGTTCGAGTGTGAATGTTATAAGAATTGAGATTGCGCGTATACCACTTCACGTGATAGGCAGGTCAAATTGTTGCAGGCAAGGTCGAGGAGTGTTAAAATTGAAATAATTGATCCCCAAATTTTTACTCGTAGCTGATTGGGTTAAATGATCAAAGATGTAGCTCCAATGGTCATCGTGTTCCAAGTATCTAGGCTAGGAAGTGCTCCTGGAAAACACGAAAATGTCACAAATATTGGAGATCAATTTGGTCATGATTTGACAATACATGTGAGGGTCATAATGTGGGTTGCATATAATTTGCTAACTATTCATGAGGTAGCATATATGCAATTAAAACAACCAATGCAAAGTTGTCTTGAAAGTGGTCATGGTCTGAGGAGATAGTCACGATCTCTAAGGTCGTTAGTCGGGTCAGTCAGAGATATAAGTGATCTCAAATGTAGTTTTTTGTGGTCAGGGAGATGTATGTGATCTCCAATGTGCCCCATGAGAAGTTTAAAGTGACTTCTACAGTGTCAGGGCTGGTTTTTTGGTCATGATTTTGGGCTGATATAGATAGTTGGTCCATTAGGTAAATGAACCAATGAATGGCCGAGCTAACCTCAGAAGACCCCATGTCAACTAAGTGCTGCCTACATAGCCCCTATTTTAAGGGCCTCAAGACAATGTAGTTCTCCCTAAAAGGGAAGAAGAGGGTAGGTTATGGATTGGTTTTGACTAGGTTAATTCATGGTTAAAGGTGATATGGTTAGTCCATTAGGTAGATGAACGAATGAATGGCCGAGCTAACCTCAGAAGACCCCATGTCAATTGAGTGCTGCCTACATAGACCCTATTTTAAGGGCCTTAGGCCAATGTAGTTCTCCCCAAAAGGAAAGAATGGAGTCAAAGAGGTCGATAGTTGGTTTGTTTATGTTAGTGTTTTTAGCATTTCCCATATGTATGATGGTACATGTTTGAAATGATGAATGCATGATGATGTTATAGCCTTTTTCATATTATGTGATGGTGTATTCTGTAACATTGGTGATGTGGTTTTTCATCCCTAGTAATTTTCCATATTTGTAATGGTGTATGCTAAAAATGAAATGAGTATATTTATGCTTCAACAAGTTTCCATATTGGTGATGGTATATGCTTGACATAAATTGTGTGTGGTTGGTAGTTTCCATGTGTATTGTTTTCCATAAAAACTAGTGTGAATGAGCTATGATAATTTATGTAACACAAATTGGTATTTATATTAAATAAATCATGAGGTTATGTTATTGGTTAGAAAATGTTTTGGATTGGTTTGGTTTGGTTTGGTTTAGTTTGGTTGTATGTGACGAAAATGTGTAAGAAGTGAAAGGTGTGTTGCTCTTTCATTGACAAGGACCATAGTGATAGCATAGATAGGATTTTTGTAAACAAAAAGCCCTGTTCATGCATTACGTCATTGACCATTGGTTTTTGTTAGAAAATTATTCTAATCATTTGATGTTAAGTGAGCTCAAAGTCCCTTGAGTATGTTGGGGTAATAGGTGTGATTATGTGATAGGTGAGGATAGCGTAACTCCTTTATCAGGGATAACTTTGCCCCTTTTATAGGTGACCCTGAAAATGACTATAGGCAAGTCCATGACTTAATAGTTTGTCAGTCACTTTTTTTTTGGTAGACTGATCAATGTGGGAAGTCTACTAGGGGATGTTGTCTTGTTTTGTGTTCATATGAAGCTGATCGATGTGGGCAGCTTTTGAGAGGGTGCTGTTATGGTAGCAAAATTTAGGCATAGCCATCCTTCGAGGGAGTGGTCTATGTTTTGCTTTGTATGTTGATGTCTTTGAATACTTGTCCTTCAAGGGAGCAGTCTATTAGTGAAAAAAATAATATAGATGTCCTTCAAGGGAGCAGTCTAAATTGATAATTTATGACCTTTGAATAGGCATCCCAGTTTTATATTTTTGTTGACTGAAGTTTTAGTCATGGACTATACTATAGAGGTTTAGGGGTTTCCCTTTTATTAGGACAAATCATTAATGCTTAAAAAAGGGTTAACTAATGTTTGTAGGAAAAAAAAGGGTTGAAAGGAATAGGAATGAGGATGACAGGGGTTGTTCAAGGGACGAGCTCAAGTTAAACATCAAGTGAATGATTACTTGATTAACAGTAGAATGGTCGTAGATGTAAGGCATTAAGGGGCTCAGGTTTAGGTTAGCCTTCAAGAGAAGACAGACGATAAGTGCCTGATCCATACTTGTGTGTTATGATATAAGGTCCAAACCAATTAGGAGCAAATTTTCCTCATTTGCTTCTTTCCATATTGGTCACATGTTGGTTTTCTTTAAGGACGAGATCTTCAATTTTGAAATCTCGCTCTTTTAGATTCTTGTTGTAGGCATGGTTGATGTGGTGAAGCTAGTTAAGAAGTTGGTTGATGCTTGGTCGATGATTGGTTGAGGTTGTGATAGTCAATACAAAGTTGAATTCCCCAAGTTGCTTTTGTGACAGGGACAATGCTTGACACCCATTGCGGATAATCAATGGGTTGGATAAATGAGATAGAGGAGTGTGATAGGGACAATGAAGATGATGAAGCACCTCTTTGACAAGGAGTGTGATGTGAGGATGTATCCTGTGAAGCTTTTGCCTAACAAGATTAATTTAAGAGGGTGGGATCCTGATCTTCCAGGTTGTAGGCAGGTATCTTAGAATCACTGAAGGTGATGGAGGCAACGATTGGTAATGATTTGACTAAAGTAGCTAGTGGTTGGGGGTCTTTAGGTTGGACCTCCACTACCTGTAAAGCTTTGATTAAGGCTTGGTGATGTTGTGGAGAGCTTTGAATTAGGTCATATAAAGACGTCTTCACAGGGGTTTGGTGAAGTTGTTTCACCATGGAGTCACGAATTGTCTCTAAAGATGTTGGTTGAGATGTGCCTAAGATTGAAATCTTAGGTTTTGGTGGTTGAGAAGGCTTGGCGAATGGATATGTCCAAGGGAAAGAAACCTTCTCTTTTCCTTTATCCTTTATGGTTTGGGACTCGACAGCCACATTAATGGTATTAATCTCGAATAAAGGGGGAGAAGGTGGTTGAGGGACCATATTTTGATGATAGGATCCTGATGAAGGTGAGGAGGTTTGGGAGGCATGGGATGGTGTCAGAGGTTTGTCAAAGGGGTCCTTAATGAGAAGGGTACCCTTTTTTAGGTGTTGGTAGATGACAACTTTAAGAGTGCAACAATGCTCAGTATCATGCCCAGGTGTATGATGATATGCACAAATTTTAGTGTCATCGAACCAAGATGGTTTTGATTCGAGAGGTTGGTATGGCTTAATGGGTGGGAGAATGATGCTAGAAGACTACAACAATTAGCATAACATTGAATCATAGGACCCCACTAATGGGTATGCGCTTGTTGTTGTAGTAGGGGTTGACAACTTCTGTTTAGGAGTTGCAGGAGGAGTTTTTCATACCACCTTTTTGGTAGGTGGTGTGGCCACACGTGCAGATGGTGGTTTCATGATGAGACGTGTCAAATTTTTAGGAGGAAGTATGTTTTTGATGGGTAAAGGGAGTAATGGAGGCAGTTTATTTTTGGTAGGTGTTGGAGTAGGGAGCACTCCTATTAAGGTGGAAGGGTGTGGGCCCAAAATAGAGGGTAATGGTGAAAGTGAGGGAGTTTTTCATACCACCTTTTTGGTTGGGGGAGGAGCAAATTGATGTGGTTTAGCAGCCTTCTTTGGTTTGGTGCGAGGACCATTATTGTGTGGGGCGAGGTTCAAATCTACCTTCACTGGTGGGTGAGTGAGGTTCGATACCGAGCGAACACTAAGGGATTTAACCTATTTTGGCATGGTGGACACCTGTGAGGGTTTAGGTTCAGACGTGGAAGGTTGAGCTTTTGACGTTTTAGAAGTAGAGCCCGATCCTTGTTAGAGACTGTGGGGTGAATAGTCGCAAAAGGCTTGGTAGTGTAAGATGAAGCGGGATGTGTAAGATAAGGAGACTTAAGTCATTCCCATAATACCTCATGTTTTAAGTTCCTTGAATGGAGAAATCCTAAGTTTTTGGCCAATCGAGAGAAGGGTTTAGGCGACATCATGTGAGGTCTTACAGTCAATCTTTTAGAGGATTTAGGTGATTGCGAGAGCAAAAATGTGTTGGATGCAGTGATCTCAGGCCAAAGGTGAGAGAAAACCATCACCGAATCTTCTTTAGCCGAAGTGGGTGAAATGACAAGTTCTTCTCTTGGTGGAGAATGGATTGGATAATGTGGCTCTTCAAGAGGATAGAGCGCAGGGATGATCATGGCTTCCATGTGTGGTCTAAGAGTGGGGAAAGTATGATCCCACATTGGTAATAGGAAGGATGAGGGTGGAGTCAGTGGCATTGGTATCATCAAAGCATCCTCCAATATGGGAGAGGTCAAAGTAGCCTCTCCTACGTGTGAAAGGTGGGTGGATGGAGGACTATCTTCCATCTATGGAGGACAATTAGGAGAAGGAGGCTCTTCTACCCGTGGTGGAGAAATAGGTTGGCTAACCTCTTCAGACTATGGGAGAGGTTGGTTAGGAATGAAAGGAGAAACCATATCGACTGTGTGTATATTTCACTCTAGAAGGTCATCAGCCATGGTCTAAATGTTATTTTGACTTGGGGGATGGTTAGGGAATGGTTGCCTAAATATGTCTATATTTTGGTTAGCTGACGCATTTGGGTTATCCAAAACAAGATCCCCCTTGTCTAGCATGTCTTGGACAATGTTTTTGAAGGTTTTGCAATTGTCAGTGTCATGACCTTTGACATGATGATAATTACAAAAGTCATTTTCCCTATACCATGTAGGGATGGCTTTTGAGGGGTCAGATTGGGGTGGTCGGATTTGAGGGAGATTGAGGACTCCCTGCTTGACTAGTTTATCCAACACGGAAGCGTATGATTCTCTTATTGAAGTATATTGGCACTGTACGTATCATTGTTGGAATTTTCTTGTAATACTTTGTGATGTAGAGGGTTCAAATTGATTAGTTGTGGTAGAAGATGATGATCTAAGTACCACAACATTTGCCGATCCCTTGGACTTGGAATGGGAAGAAGAAGATTTGGAAGACCATGGGTCATTGGATTTTGTGTTAGTATTTTTACTATGCAATTTGACCTTATCCTCTTCGACTGGGCAGAGTTCAAGCTTTCAGGCCATGGTGAAAGCTTCATCAAATGTGTGGAAAGTTTGAACCCACAAAGTAGATGAGATGTGCTTGGCACATTCTCTTGAAAAGAGCTCAATGAGCTCAGGTTGAGGTAATGAAAAGGAGAGTTGGTTGATTAAACCTCTCAAACGGGCAATAAAGTCAACTATTGACTCATCATCAAATTGTCTGATAGAATATAGGTCTGTGATGGAGACCTTCTTAGTGATGTTGATTGAAAAGTGGTTGAGGAATAGTTGAGCTAGTTGAGTGAAGGTAAAGAGAGAGTGACTGGTAATAGAACTATACCAATCAAGGGCGGCACCAGAAAGTGACATGAGAAATGTGTGAATTAATAATGCATCATCATGTGCTATAAGGTAACAAGCATGTCTAAACTCTTGTAGATGTTGATGTGGGTCCTCTTTACTCTAAAAGCGAGTAAATTTTGGGAGTTCTCACTGGTTGGGGTATGGTTGAATAGGGACCGAAGGATGGATGGGTTAATTACAAATTTGTTCATATGAAAGAACATTCTTTGAACCTGAAATGGATGTCTCAAGGTTGGACATCTTATCCATCAGCATCTTGATTAGATCGGCTGGTGGATTGGAAGGAGGAACACCCCCTAGGTTGTAGGTTACCTGGAAGGTGTTAAGAGGGGCATATGATGTACTTGGTTGTATTTGTGTAGGCACAACATATTGGTAGTTCGTCATATGGATTGATGTTGAGGCCAAGGGAGGTTGTGCCATGAAGTTGGATGGCACAACTTGACTAGATGCTACCAAAGGTGGTTGGATGGTGGCAACACTAGTTAGAGGATAGGTAGTCACTCTTGTATTTATGGGCACAAGAGTGGGTGGGATAGAGACAATCAAGTTCTAAAAGGGTATCAAACTTGTTTGGATTGTTTGTGGTTGCGGGGGTACGGAAACCCTGATGGAGGCAGGTCTGGAAATAAAAGGAGGGGCTAAATTTTGAACATTGGCCATGGTTGGGTTATTAGTTGAGGCAATAGCTTGAGTGACCATGGGTTGGGTTGCAGACACTGTTGATATCATTGATGTTTCAAGTAAGGAAGTTGGCATCCCATAAACAGGGTTATCTGAAGGATCTCGTGTTTGGCTTCTTGCGAGATAGTGTTAGAGAGCCTTGACATTGAGGTCAAGGAATATCTCAAAGTCTTGATCCCCTTAAAGAACAATAGGAGGTTGATTTTGGGTTGGTTGGATAGGATTACGCTCAGTGTCTGAAGTATACTCCATTTGGTGACTTGATATGAAAGGCAAAGGTGGGAGTGGTTGTTGCCTTGCGTGGTCAACAAGAGTTTTAGCTTGACTACATGTCAAAACTATCCAAGGAAAAATGTGTTTAGGTTCCAAAAATTGTGTGTCTCAATTTCAAAAAACTAGAATTTGTATTTGACAACAAAAAAGTCAGGTTTTAAGCTTGTTGTTTGGAAGAAAATTTGTTGACAGTGACTGACGTTGGTTTACTAACCGATGTCGATTATGAAATGTTGTCGAGGTTGATGGGATAATCGATGTCGATGAGGATGAGTTGCCGATGCCAGTGTAAAAAATTGATGTTGGTGAATATAAGTTGCCGACATTAGTGGAAAAACTGATGTCGGTGTCTGTGTATTTCCAAAAACTCAAAAAATTGAAAGTTTTTGGAAGAAAAAGAAAATATGAGTTGTTTTTAGACCTCAAAATGATGCGACCTTACCAGCTCAAAAAAATTAGATAAAAAGAGAAAAATAGATGATGGGAAGCAACCTCTAAATGTTAAATTCCTAAGAATAAATTTTAGAGTCATGGTGGCTTATGCCTTAGAAAAATGTGTTTGGGAATTGGGCTTTTAGAATGGGTCTTAAAGAGGAAGTCTATGGTTGGTTTCAGGTTATGTTTTGGTGCTCAAAAATCTATGTTAGGTTCCATACATGGCCTGGTGTTAGGGTCTTGCTCCCTTCACTTCACGAACCTAGAGCCGAGTTGGGTTGCTTAGCCAATATACACTTTGCCTATAGTTTATACTCTGCTAGAGAATAGAGTGGGTCCTCCCCTTGGTAGTGAAGTCCAAGTAGGATCGCCGAGAAGGGTAAGGTATCCACTAGGTGATGAAATCCTAGATGGGCCTTGTCTCAAGTATGTTTAAATGTTTAATTTGATGTTCTTGTGGTCTGGTTGTGTAACATTTGTGCACTATGATTTATTCATAATGCATTTTAATTACTAAGTGAGAGGGCTAAGTATGCATTCAAGCAGGAATGAAATGCAATTATTTTTTTAACCCAAATTGAAATGTCTTGTTCAGATGCAAACAATTGGAGAAAATGTTAAGAGTATGAATTTTAACTACTCTAAGATGTAGGCAAGAAGTGACAAGAAAAACAAGAAAGATGTTCTTTTTAACTTGTGCTAATGGTTTCTTTTCAAAATAAAGAGATAGAAGAAAAGGATGCAATAAGAGAATTTTTTCCTAATGCACCTATATGAAAGTTTGCTTTTTAGAAGAAATGAACCCAAGGAAAAATCTAGGGTCCCATCGGGCATGCCAGAATGTTTCTCTACATTTTTCCTAATTATATTCAAAAGAAAGTAGAAACTAAAGTTAAGAGTCTGGGGTTTGATTGATACCCAGATTAAGTTGCGCACCATATCCAAGCATTGTAGGAGCTCCTCTTTAGCTGTGGAGGAAGACACCTATAGAAATAATAAGACTTAAACATACAAGATGTTAGAATAAGATAAGGTGGACTACCAAGCTATGCACTTGGTCCCAGAAGCGTGAAGCTCCGTGAGGGATGACAGTCCATTATTTATAAGTAAAAGTTTCATAAATAAAGAAATGACAAATGACTAACAAAGAGGGAAATAGATAGTGTGTACCTTTTTCTTTGCAGTCTATATGTCACAGTCACCGACGTCGATATATTTGCTGATGTCAGTTTGTAAATGATGCTAACATTAGACATATTGTCGATGTCAATCGGGGTTGTGGTTGATGTCGGTCGAGGCAATGGGCCTTGGATGGGTTTTGGATTATGTCTATGGTTGATAGAGGAGTCTGGGAGTTTAAAAGTTTGTGCAGGGTTGTAGGGAAGTCAATAGGCTCTGAGGAAGGGCAAAGGTAGAGGGTAGGTGTGAGAATAGGGTAAGAGTCAGAGAAAGGCTTTTCAGCCCTTCCACAGAGGAAGTCAAGTTTCTTTTATAGTATTCAAAAATAGTAAATAGAAACAAATTATCAAGTTATTCTAGCACTTTGAAATGGAGACCAGAAGAATACTTAGCTTTTTGGTGAAGATCCGAGGGTGTCAGGATGTTTATTCCTGTTGGCTAATGTCACAGACCTCTACAATGTTTTCAACCCAATGTTTGGAGTGATTTCTACAGAGTTTTTGTAGCCTGGAGAGTGATGGTTGAATTTTGATGCTTAGTCTTAGAGCGTGCACATTGATGTCCAAGAGTTGGGGGCTAGAGGGAGAGAAGAGAGAGAGAGCAAGTCTGAGAGAGAAGAGAGAGCCCAACGTTAGAAATTGGTTTATGAAATCGACATCGGTGATCCTGCCAGTGTTGGTCGATAGTTGACCGACATCGGAGGCTAGAGAATGGGTAAAAGGGCTATTTTTATCCCTTTGCCCATTTCTCCATCTACCAAGTGCATTTGTCATTGGAGAATGGTCAAAAGACAAGTTTATTAGGGACGAGACTTAGTTATGGAGTTGGGATGGAATGAGAATAAGTCTTAGGTAGTTAGGATTAGATGACCTAGTCTTAGGGTGAGTCATAGGGTGAGGAATAGTCTAAGGGTGAGGTGTCCAAGGTGAGGTGTCTAGGGTGATGTCATTAATTCAAAATATGTAATTTATTTTAAATTAATAAAGTGTGTAAATGTTTAGAAGGGGACCAAGGGGGGTTGACACAATATTAGTGTCTATAGATGCCATGATAGACATCAGGATCCATGCCTCCTTGTTAACAACTAACCCTTTCAATTCCAATTCAGTACATTGCACATACTTTTACATTGTTATATCTATCTAGGCATACCCATATTGATCTAAAAATCTCTCAATATACATACTTATATATCTTAAGATATCTTATTGACTATCATTGCTATATCATGTATATTTCTAGCTTAACACACTTGCAGGGCTATCTCTTCTTAGGGTAGTCATTAAAGGGTCTTCATTCCTCCCCTCAGAAGAGAGGGCATCAAAAAGGGGTTTTTTCATAGAGATCAAAGCTCTTAGTAATCAAAATAGCAACATTTAAATCACCTAGTTTATAATCCAGATGTCAAACTAGTCAAAATAGAATAAAGAAATAGTGATAATTCTAGATCAACAACTAGTTTCAACATAGGACAATAGCACTAAAAATGGACAATAGTGACAAAAATAAGGGTGTCCTCATTTTGGTGCTCTTGTATAGGCATAAAAACACCTAGGTTTTCTAGTAATAAGCAAAAAATTTAGCTCAATTATAGTTTTTGTACATCCAAATTAGTTAGAGTCAATAGTTTCAGTATAATTTTCTCAGAGAATCTAGATATAGGGTGGTATCATGCATGGCATGATGGCTCTAACTTCTAATTTTAGATTAGGTAGTTGATATAAGTTATAGATCAAAATCCATTTTCTAGACATCAGTGATTGGGAGTAATGTGCATGGAACATTGGTCTTCTTTTGTTTCTGAGTTCAGTTTATTACCTAAGCATTCTCAATAATTGCATGCCTTACTCTATCTATAGGTGGTTGGCATCTTTTTCAATTTGAACTTTCATATAAGTTTAACTTCCTAAGTACTCTAGTTCTCAATTTGGATTTCATGTAAGCCTAGTGCATTAGTTTTAGAGTGACTTTCATATAGGCCTAATCTCCATCTTTTAGAATGGCCAAGGGTGGCCTAGTTTCTAGCATACATTCGACTATCCACATCACATTGTCAGATTTTTAAAACATCCATGGGCTCCATGATCCATCTCATATGACATCTATTTTATACTGATATCACTTCATAGTTTCACTTCATGGGGAAATGATGGAACCAAAGGGCTAGCCTTTGTATTATTGAACCACCTATTCAGAGGGATTGGACACATAGTCCAGACATCGATTATCATAATCATGATCATCTAGCTTCACTCTATAGGAAATGATGGATCCAAAGGGACAACCTTTATATTCTTGAGACACCTATTTAAATGGATTGAATTAGACATCGATTATCACATGCATGATCATCTAGCTTCACACAATAGCAATGATGGAGCCATAGGGATCGCCTTTGTATTCTTGAGCCACTTTTCAAGGAATTAAGCACTCAACCTTATTTATGATATATATTTTGGTACAACATCATCTAGTACAATCCATCATTACTCAACCTTACTCAAGATCACAATAGGTTTTGTATTAGTTCAAGTACTTGGTGAGGTGTATCCATTCCTTTTTCTTTTACTCAGCTTTTGTATGTTCTTATTTTATATCACATATGATAAGAATCGATCTAATATTTATTTCATTTCAAAGATTCACACTTTCAAAATGTGTTCTCTATGCACTATCCAACATTACTAAACATCACACAAGCTTCATGGGCTTCACCTTTGCAGGTAATTTCAGGTATGCTTTCTATTTTTTCCTTTATCCTAGTATTTTGCTTTGTTACATCACTAAAATAAATGGGGGGAAATGTATTCATATAAAATTTGAAATTTGGTTACTTCAGTATGGCTAAAGACACCTAATCCATATGTCCTCCTACTTGCTTGCATAACCCTTTTTAGGCTTTTATTTTAATGATTCCTAGTCATCCATAATCTTTTGAACTTAACCTTTATAGACCTAGGTAACTCTTTTAGGCCTAGATCCATCCCCCAGGTCACATTCCCTCTGTACAATAGTGCCCAACTTGGATAAGAATGTTGAAACCCAAGGTGTCCTATTTTTGACATTATTGTCCAAATGCAAAATAGGTTCTAATGGTCATTTCTCTTGGAGCCTTTCCCTAATTCATGTTAGCCTAATGTGAATTCATTTAACGATCATTAATTTCTCTATAAAAGGCCATTTATAAGGGTGGACACTCATTTACAAGAGAGAAGCAAGAATATAAGAGAGTACATTCAAGCACTTTCCCTATTCTCTACATACATCCTTCCAATATTATTCCAAGCTTATTCAAACCCTTACACCAGCCCCTAGCCATCTAAAATAAACCTAATTGCATATCTAGTTACATTTTCATATATAATTTCATCAAAAACTTCAAAGGGAGAACTAAATTAGCTTGATCCCTCCTTAGAGTATTAGTATGTAGGCAACGTGCCCATACATGGGGTGTGAAGTGCGTCCAACATATCCTTTATACACTAACCCCTTCTCTCTCTTTCCCAAGTTACCATTCAAATTCAAGCATAAAGAGATCCTAGGGTTTTTAATATTAAAAAAAATTCATAGTGAGCTTCATATACTTTGAAGTTTTGATATTTCACTAACAGGGTAACATAGACCTATCGAGCAAAACCCAGAAAACTCAAATCACCTAGACAATAGTGCTAGAAAGGACTACAACATCAAATAGTAGGGTGTCCCATTTTTTGTGCTCCTATATAATCCAAAAAAAACTCTAGGATATTGTTTATGATAGTCTCCCAAGCCTACACAAAAATTTCTAGACCCTGTAACATCCATCTCAGTCAGTTTCTAGCTAAGTTTGATTTTTTATCTATTGTTACTATTTTTAGAAAAGGTAAAAATACAATCTGTTTACATAAAATTAGTGGCTTAATTATTGCACATTATTTATTTATTTACCCTACTCAGACCCATTTATTCAATTAATAATAAAACTCTATTATTATGAAAAATAATAAAAATCTAACACACTCAGAATGTTAACTATGACCAAGAACTTCTAGTGGATGCCACTATTGATGGTTGGTCTATCTATGAGGTTTTTGTAGATACAGGCATCAAGGTGAACATCTTGACAAAGACTAATTGGGATAAAATTGGTATCCCAACTTTGAGACCTTCCCCTCATGTTCTCTTCATGGCCAATAAGACCTAGGCACAACCTATTAGGATTTTGAAAAGCATAGTAGTAGATATCATGTGCACCCAATTCTGGGTTGACTTTGAATTAATGGAATTAACAAAGTAGAATAATTACCTAGTGCTTCTAGGAAGGTTATGTTGTTATGTGAATAATGAAAATATGAAATTTAAAAGGCACTACATAAACTTTGAGAATGGAAAGGAGAGAGTAGTCCTACTACTTTTAAATGACCAAAGACCCCCTATATCGAGAGCATGGCTATTAAAGATGAAATAAATAATATATATAACATATTCATGTAATATTCCAAGACCCTAGAGAAAAACAATCATGGAATACTCTCTTAGGAGGGTGGATAGTTAGCCTCAAACACCATAGATATTGCTTGCGATAAATGGGTCAAGGAAGCATATGAGTTAATTGGTTGATGGTGATGTTTGATATGAGAAAAGGTGCCAAATTTGGTAAAGATAGGCTGGATATAAATTTATCATAATCCTAAAATATGGATCCCTTATGCCAAGAAAAGGGTAAAAAGAGTGTTCTACATCAGTAAGGTCAAGCTTATTGTACTCCCAAGGTATGAAGGAAGTAATCTTGTAGATGACTATGTTTGCAACATTGAGTCTTGCATACCAAAGGAGGTAGATAGAATGGGTGTAATGGTATACACATTAAAAAGCACTACCATTCATTGGTGGGTGATGTAGAAGCCTAGATTGCCAACTTGGTAGGATGTAAATACAACCATTTGTAGCAAATTTGGAAAAGCAATGAGGACCTAGACATTTTAGCCTATTCTGATGAATCTGACCGCATAGCACATGTATGACTTTGTGAAGAAACATAGAATAATTGTGGTGAAGATTCCCATATAAATATATGGGTGAATTCCTTATATATAACCTTAAATACTTGGGTGCGAGTGTGGTACATAGTAAATGAGATGTGTTGTGAACAACAGACTAGGATGCACTTAAGGAATAATTTGTTCATACCTTCTCCTTTTATTTGTAGAATCTTGAACTAATTGAACCATTATAAATAATTTTAAGGTTAATGTTTGAGGACACTGCTATACTAGAAGAGCCCCTAAGGGATATATTGGGCCAAAAAGTGTTAGCATTCCAAAACGTTTTTGAATAAAAAGATATAAATAGTGACTCTAATGATGAGGATGATGCCACTTGGAAAACATGCAACTGGAAGAATTTGGATAGAAATACGATGTTAATACACCAAGTTAAGGATGGAACCCTAGAAGAAAAATACCCTACCCATATTCAATTATATATAACTAAGGGTAGTAGATAGGTCACATATTCACACTAGGAGAAGCATGAACATTATTGAGTGCCATTAAAAACTAACAAAGTAGATATCATCTCAGAAGGAGAACCTAAAATTGCCACTCTATGTGCCTATTGATCTGACATGGATATGGTATGTATTGTTGATCTACTAAAATAATTACAAGACCTATTCCCACAAACATATAAGGATATGAAAGGCATCCACCCATCCCTCCATCCCTCAAGAAGATGAGCATAATACTAGTCGACAGAATGAGACCAATCAAGAAGTGACCCTACATAATGAACCCAAATCTTCATGCTAAGGTTAAAACTAAGATTGATATCATGCTATCCATAAGATTTATTTAACTAGTGTAGGATTTCAAGTAGGTTATATCCATGGTCATTAGCATCAAAAATGATGGGCACATTAGAATTTGTGTTGACTACAACATGTTGAATGCCATTTGCATGACTGACCCCTTCCCAACTCTTCTCATGAAAGGAGTATTAGAAGGCATCATAGGCTGAAAAATATACACATTTACTAATGTATTTTTAGGTTACCATCAATTCTAGATTGAGGAAAAGACAAGCTATAAACCACCTTTACGACTGAGTGGGGATGTTTTTGCTACACCCTTAACCGTTACTATGTCTAGGGATATGTGTAGTTGACTTGTGGCTTGGATTACCCTTTTAAATATTATTTTACATTTATTTATGCATTCATATACTTATTAGGTCAGCCTATGGGTGGCACATGGCCTTGTTAGATAATATATAGGAGTTAGGGTTAGTTATTCATCATCATATTTGAGTATTCATTCTTATTGAAAGCATTTGGGAGGTTGGCCCGTAGAAATGGCTTATATATTATTCATATTTTTTGATTTAATTCCATATCATTATGATATACTACTGTATATATTCTTATTTGGTGAATTAATATCATTCCAAGTGGTATCAGAGCATTGATTTGGGCCATATCAGGTCAAAAACCCTAGATCTTGAAATTTGGATATATCTTGAAAACATGTGTGATTTATCTACAATTTTTTATTGAAATTTTAAAATAATTCAATTAAGTGTCAATTAAAATTTCATCTCAATTGGATCTATTTTTAAAAATTTATCACCATTTTATTTTTTTCATAAATTTGCTCCATAGCTCACAATTTGTATAATTTTTCAATTTTTTTATATTTTTGGAAACCTTGAAAAAAATTAGTTTAGTTATATTCTTTGATATTTTTTATTTTAAGCCTAAATATTTTTAAAAATGTAGTGGTCAAAGTTAGGTCAACAAGGCAAAATAAGGTTCACCATCAAGCCTTTGTATGGCTAGTCCTAACACCCGTAGATGGGGGAAAGGGAAAGAAACCCCTAAAACTCCTTTAGGGGATGACATGGTGTATGAATCATCTGATCTAATTTCTCAAATCTAGTCAAATATACATGGCCTAATGTAATAGGATGTGTAAGTCCAAAATCAAATATCAATAATGTAAGGGGAGCTTAATGACATGAACAATCAATTACATCAAATCATGACACATTTAGCTACCATTTCATCTCATTTACCACTAAACAACCCTCTTTTTTTCCTTCTGGTCCTCTTCCTTTTAATATTAACACTACCAATATGGGGGTAAAATCAATGTTGCTAAAAGTAGACTTGCACAAGTTTGATGGTAAGGATCCACTCACTTGGATCACTCAAATTCAGAATCTATTTAATTTACACTAAATGCCTATCTCTCAAAAGGCGGTTGTGGCATCTCTATATCCAGAACTTGAACCATTCATTTGCTATCATTGCATTTCTACTCAAAATAAGAAGACTGGTGCTCTTGTTACATGGTTAGTATTCTCTAATGAACTGATGTCTCATTATTAGGATAATGGTTCTAAAAACTACTTTAACTAATTATCCAAACTAAGACAAACATGAATAGTGAAGGATTATATTCATCAATTTCAAAATATATCCTTACGTGTGGAGAATATCACTGAGGAAAATCTGATTGACCTTTTTTTGGGTGGACTAAAAAATAATATTCAATTATAAGTTCATATATTTAACCCCACAAATATATCTGAAGCTATACCAAGGGCACGCTTGGTAGAAGAAAAATAGATGATCAAACATCATCCTTTCACTAATAATCGAGAATGCACCTTCCCAAATCCATCATGACCTCAACCTACTAGATTGACACTGCAATAAATTAAGGATAAGTGTGCTAAAGGGTTGTGTTATGGTTGTGACAATAAATGGAGCAATGGTCATAGATGTGCTGAAAAGAAGTTATTTTACATTGAAGGCACTGATGAGGATGAAGAAGATGAGGAGGCATTTATTGAGGGTTTTGAAGGACCCAAAGATGAAGCTATATATTTTAAACCTACTATCTCATGTCATGACCTTATAGGTATTTGTACTCCTTAGACTCTTAAGGTGGTGGGTTTTATTAAGAAATTAAAGGTCATAGTGCTGATTGACTCAGGAAGTACACATAATTTCATCAATAATAAGTTCGAGCTCATTTGAATTATTTCATCTACCCAGCCCCAAAATTTCAAGTCATGATTGTTTGATAAATATAGTTTTTAGGCCATTTTTGAGAAAGTTTGTACTTGTGTTTTTTTATGGAATCCTTATTTATAAAAATAATTGGGAAGACCATTTGCATCATGTGAAATAGGTACTCTCAATTCTTAAGAAACATCAATTGTATGCTAAACCATCCAAATGTACTTTTGGAGTTTGGGAAGTGGAATATTTGGGTCATATTGTATCACATGAAGGAGTAAAATTTGATCCTAAAAAAATCCAAGCCATTATGGAGTGGAAAATTCCCAAGACACTTAATAAATTAAGGGCATTTTTAGGGATAACTAGTTACTATCATAGGTTTGTCAAAAAGTATGGTAGTATTGCATCACTGCTCACTTTTTTTTTAAAGAAAGACTCCTTCCAGTGGACTGATATAGCTACCAAGGCATTTGAACAATTGAAAATGGCTCTGTGCACCACCCTAGTATTGGCTAATCAAGATTTTTCTAAAACTTTTGTGGTTGAATGTGATGCATCTGGATATGGTATGGGTGTAGTACTCATGCAAGAGGGTAGGCCCATTGCCTATTAAAGTCATCAGCTGAAGGGTAAAAATCAGCTCAAACCCATCTATGAGAAAGAGATGATGGCTATTCTACATGCATTCAAACAATGGAGACCTTATCTATTGGGTCGTCACTTTTAGGTAAAGACTAATCATGATAGCCTTAAATATTTTTTGGAATAGTGTTTATCCTCTAAAGAACAACAAAAATGGGTGATGAAAATGTTAAAGTTTTGATTTTTAAATAATCTAAAAAAGGAAAAGAAAATGTGGTGGTCGATGCACTATCTAGGTGAGATGAATCAATTGAGGAATTGTTATGTGTCATGACCATTTGACAAGTAGATTAGATGAAAGAAGCAATGTCAGAATGGTAGAATGATAGTATTTCCCATGCATTGATTCAGAATCTACAATAGGGTTCCATTAGGATTGAAAAGTTTACATGGAAGGGGAATACATTATGGTACAAATATAGATTATATCTATGTTAGAATTCTCTTCTCAAACAAAAAATCCTTCAAAAACTTCATGCATTTCCACTTGGCAGTCACTCAGGGTTTTTGAAAACCTATCATAGAGTCAAGAAGTATTTTTTTTTAGAAAATACTCAAGGAGGATGTACATAAATATGTGGTCAAATGTATGGTCTATAACAAAAATAAAGGTGAAACCATTAAAACCTTGGGTCTTTTACAGCCCTTATCCATCCCTAGTTAACGATGGGAAGAGGTATCTATGGATTTCATTATTGGCTTACCATGATCTGAATGTAGAAATGTTATCATGGTTATTGTGGATAGACTCACAAATTATGCTCAATTTTTTTCTTTATCTCAACCAATGGTGGATAGTATAGTATCTTTTACCTTCCTTAATATAGTTCATAAATTGCATGGTACTCCCAAGATTACTGTTAGTGATCAAGATCTCATATTCACTAGTAATTTTTGGACATAATTATTTGCATGTTTGGGAACCCAATTAGATCATATATCATCCTATCATCCTCACTTTTATGGAAAAATTGAGGTAGTCAACAAGTGTTTAGAAGAGTGCCTTCATTATTTTCTATCAGATAAATAAGATAAATGGGTTCAATTGTTACCCTTGGTTGAATGGTGGTATAACACTTTAGTGAGTTCATCTAAAATGTCTCGTTTTATGGAATTGTATGGATACCATCCTCTATCCCTCACTTCACCCTTAAAGACCCATGCAAAGGTATGTGTAGTGGAGGAACACCTTCAACATCAATAAGAAGTCCTTGCTATTTTGCATGAAAATTTAGCTTTAGCTTAGAATCTCATGAAATAAAAAGTAGATCAACACAGGAGTGAGAAGCATTTTTAAATTATTGATTGGGTGTTTATTTTCTTGCATCCATATAATCAAATGTACTTGAAGTAACAACAAAAGGATAATAATCTATCTCCCAAGTACTGTGGCTCTTATCAAATCTTATAGAAAATTGGTAGTGTGGCCTATAAGCTGGAATTTCCTCTATCCACTTGCATTCATCCAGTATTTCATGTATCATGCCTTAAAAATGTCATTGGATAGAGAGTTACCACTCAAACCAAGTTACTAGAATTAGATGAGGAAGGGAGGGTTATTCTTGATCTTAAAGTGGCCCTTCAAACACAAACTAAATAAGTATAGTCTAGACTAATTACTGAGTATTTGATCAAATGGAAGAATCTACCTTCTAAAGATGCTACCTAGGAGGATGAATCATTCATGCAAAAACATCTGATATTGCTTCAACATTGAGGAAAACATTGTTTTGAAGGAGAGGGGCATGATATGCCCTTAACTTTTAGCATGTCTAGGGATATGTGTAGTTGACTTGTGGCTTGCATTATCTTTTTGCATATTATTTTACATTTATTTATGCATTCATATAGTTATTAGGTCAGCCTATGGGTGGCACATGGCCTTGTTAGACTATATATAGGAGCTAGGGTTATTTATTCATCATCATATTTAAGTATTCATTCTTATTGAAAGCATTTGGGAGGTTTCCCCCTTGAAGTGACTTATCTATTATTCATATTTTTTGCTATATTTCCATATCATTGTGATATACTATTGTATATATTCTTATTTGGTGAATTAATTTCATTCTAGTTTTGCATATAACATGATTCCCTTTGGTATAAATAATACACCAACAATTTTATCCTAGGTGGTGATCACTGCATTAAAAGACTTTATTCATAAGTTATTCCAAGTGTATTTAGATGATTGGACAGTGTATGGATTGGTAAAAGATCACAATGACAATTTGCACCTAATGTTTGAAAGGTGTCGATGGTTACAAATCTCTTTGAATCTTAAGAAGTGTATTTTTGTGATGACATTTAGCACATTGTTTGGGAACATCATCTGTAAGGATGGTTTGTTCATTGATCTAGCCAAAATTGTAAACATCCTTCAACTTTAAACACCATTGACATAAGAAGATGTCCACACCTTTCTTGGATATTATGGATATTAAAGGAAGCTTATAAGAAATAATTCCATGATTGTGGGGCCATTATAGTAGCTATTTTATAAGGATGTACCATTATATTGGGCCATGGAAAAGGAATATGCTTTTGATACCATAAAGCTAAAGTTGGTAAGTGTGTCAATACTATAATTTATCAACTGGGTAATTCCATTCCATGTCTACGTTGATGCCTATGGTATTGTAATTGGTGTCATTTTATCACAACCATGAGAAGGAAAAATACATCATCCTATTTATTTTGTAAGCAACAAATTGACAAGGTAAAACAAAATTACACCACGACTGAGTGCGAGGCACTTGTCATAGTCTACACCCTACAAAATTTTAGATAGTATTTGTTGGTGACCCCATTTATCTTCTTTATTGATCATAAGGTGCTTAAGTACTTGATGAACAATCCCATTTTACATGGGCACATTTATCGATCAATCATATTATTGCAAGAGTTCTAATTTTTTGTTGTAGTCAAGCTTGGAAAGTAAAACTCAAGCCCATACCATCTATCCCACATCAACTTTAGATATGCATTTGTGCTAATTAAAGATAATATGCTTGATGCACAACTCTACAAGATCTAATGTATCCTAAAATACTGAGCATAGATCACAACATTTATGACCTCTAGATCTATACCTCAAGCCATGACAACTAAAAAAAAGAAACTCATAGTTTGTGTTACCCCATTTCAACTCATTGGTGGGGAACTATATAAATTGGGCCATGATGAGATCATGTGCTAATGTGTCATAGAGCATGAACAAGACCAAGTACTATAAGTAACACATGATGGGATTACTAGTTGCTATTGTGATGGAGATGACATAATTGAAAAAGTTATACAATAGGGATTATGGCAGTTGACTATCTTTAATTATGTAAAATAATATGCAAAAAAGTGTGATATCTTCTAGTGGATAGGAAAACCAAACCATCAGGATGAGATGCCCCTCATCCCCATCCTTACACAAGCACCATTAAAAAAAAGGGCCATTGATTTTTTAGGGCCTATTAATCTAACCCCAAGGTGAATAGGTTCAAGGTACATTTTAGCTGCTACAAATTATTTTACTAAGTGGGCATAAGTGGTACCAACAAAATATTGTACGTCTATGATAAAATCAAGATTCATTTAGGAAAACATTATCAGTAGGTATGGGTTCCCACTTAGATTGACTAAAGACCATGGCACACATTTCATCAATGAAATAATATATATCCTACTATCTAAGTATATGGTGGCACACCATAAAACCACACCCTACCACCCCTAGGCTAATGGCACCACATAAGCATTTAATAAATACTGTGAACATGCCTAACAAAAATCTAGGATGTTAGTTGTAAGGATTGAGATGATCATGTTTCAATTATGTCATGGGCCTATCACATGACATATAATCACTTAAACAAAGCTACACCATTCCAATTGGTGTTTAGCATAGAGACCATTTTACCTATGGATTTCTTAGTGCCCTCATTACACATCATGCATATTGGTCGATTGGATGACCAAGAGTCATTAAGTGCATGTCTGGAAGATTTAAAAAGGATGATGGAGCCAATAGATACAGAAAGACCACCAAAATACATGGCATAATAAACACATAAAGGGTAAGGTGTTTAAAAAAGGTGCATTGGTCCTCTTGTATGATTTGAAATACCTAAGGCACCTATTCAGACTATAGATCAGGTGGATGGGACCTTATGTAATCCACAACATCTTGGAGACTGGTGCATGTAAATTTCACATGTTGACTGGTGAAATTCTCCTTAGGCATTTCAATGGAACTAGATTGAAATTACATCATCAATATAATGGTTCTTTTTCCCTCTAACGCCAGCTTTCTGGTCAAAATTTGGGTGTTTTATATTATGACCATAATAAAATTAGTGCAAGATAAATCTTTGCTTAATGTTTTATTTCTTTTGTGTTGTTTGAATAAGTGTGGCACTTTTAGGCCCATAGTATAACATTTACGACATTTATACTCACATAAATATAGTCAAGTGAGTCAAGTCCAGTTGCTTTTTAAGCACCTGTGGCTAGACACCTAAGTTTTGGGGCACATGTGAAATCTACCAGGATAATTAAATTACAAGTACATTTGATGAGTAAATTGCACATGAAGGTGTTCATGCATAAGAGACAAAAATAAGGAGATAGTGAGGCACTAGAGGACCAATGCAAAGATTTGTATGGGGTAGGGGAGGCCAAATTAAGAGAGTAAAGCACATAGAAGTTAAATAAGAAAGTGAGGCACACTTGAAAATAAGTACAACACCAGAGAAGAGATGGAACCTAGGAGGTTGAATCACATGCATGTGAAGCGCTATGCCTAAGTAACCAGAAAGAAGGTGAGGGTTGGACCAAGATGAATAAATCACAAGGGAGTGACCATTTTGATAGATGATACCCACCTAATATTTAGTGGGAAGTGACCATTTGTATTGCTTGTCACTTCCTTAAAGAAACTGTTAGCAAAGTTAATGCTACGAAATGATGGTGGAAAAAAATATCTACATTAATGAGCAAATGGTAGTGTATTTCACATAATTTAGTGGATTTTATAGATCTCAATGATTCCAACCATCAATTTGATAGATGATAATAGAGTATAAGACCAAATTTGTCATTGGTAGGTAGTTTAATTGTTATTTTCAAGAGATCAGAGTAAGGATTCGAAGCTACCAGAAAGAGAAAATGAGTTTCCCACATCCTTTTTAAGGGTGGGAAAAAGAATGAATAAGATATTTCATATTTCCCTATGGTGAAGAGGAGGAAAATGGACCAAATTTGAAGGGGAAGTGATAAATTAGAGGTTTTGACTAGATAACCAATCCACCATTGAAGGGGTAAGAAGCTCAAAATCTAAACATGCAATTGTATTTCTCACGTCTATGATGTAGATTAGACACTATTTTGATCTTTGCCAGGGTCAATTAGTCATGCTTTAACTCTATCAAATTTAGGATGGGGAAGAAAAGACTGAGCACAAAATTACTATAAGTGCATAAGGATGTGAAGAAAGAAAAACTAATGAGAGAAGAAATCATTGCAAAATTTGAGGCATAAATGGTAGAGGGAGTTAGCATCACAGAGATTGATCCAACCATGAGCACAAATCTTACCTACCTATAAATGGAGTACCCTCTATAAGTCATGGTGGGGTAAAAATGGGTATCCTTTGCCCATGTGTGTAAGTTAAAAGACTATAATCATATAATAAGCAATAATGAATAGGAGCTGAATAAAGATTAGATGGTGAATATAGGCAAAAATATAAAGGCACCACACTCTTTGATGTCTCCATCAGAGACAAGTTGAAAACCATAGGTACAACACAACTCTTTGAGCTACCAAGCTTTGATAATCCAAAATACTTGGTTCATTTCCTTTTCTTGTAGGTGTATGGTGACCGGTTCTATTTTGATGGATGGTGCATGAGAATTTGTGTAAGCCATATAAGTAAAATCATAGGGCTACCTTGCTCAAGTATGGATATAAGGGAGATCTTAGATGATGATGTAGAAGAGGAGAGGGTCCCAAATCTCTTGGGATATTATACGTTATGATTTTCAATCCCCATAAAAGACATTCAACACCCAGGAAAAAGGGCAATAGTGTATCTAGTAAGTGCTAAACTTTGCCTTAGTGGTCAATGGTAAAACATAAATAAAACCTTACTTTATACTACCCATGACATGGCACAGGGATAACTCTTTAACATCTCTAAATTTATCATTGAATAGATTATAAAGAATGCACAAGAATGTCATTGATTGCATGAAACTTCTTGGTGGGGGTATATGCTTATCTTGATAGTAATAGAAGAGGTAGGTGTGATGGATGGTGATGATGACCACCTATGGGTGTTTCCACCAAATCATGAATCCCCAATGGTAAAGTACTAGGACTACATCTTTCCCCCCAATTTTTTGTAGATGTATAAAACTAGAGTGCAGGGGTGGTTTGATAAGTATATGGAGGCCTTTGGAAAGGAGTGACACATCCCACAAGAACTTCCTATATATGGTGAGTGACTTCCTATATATGGTGAACCTATCACTCACATATGGAAATATTTTAGGTTAGAATCGATTGTCTTATTCATTTTTAGATAAATACTTCATGGTGGTGCTTAAAAGGATCTTGAATGTGCAACATATTTATATCTAGGCCAAGGCCATGGATTATGATAGGAAGATGATGAGGTGATAATTTGTGCACCCCAAAACCAAGGCAACCAAGGATGAGGAGGATGATAGTGATAAACATGACATCTATCCCATCTAGAGGGTTATAATCAATGGAAAAAATTTCAACTTGCACTATGAGATGAAGCCATGCAAGAAGGGTGGAGATCCTAGCAAAGATGATGAACACCCCCTCCTATTCAGATATGGAGGAGAGGATGCACCAAAAGTTCAAGCAAAGTCACTCTAGAGGAAGCAAAGTGAAAAACTAGAAGAAATTATGGATCATATGTAGCTAAAGATAACCTCTAAGGAACTAATCACACCACCTATTGTTTTCACTAAAATTTTGATTATATTATTTAAGAAGAAAGAGTAAAACATGAAAGAAGGGTAAGGTTAGTATAACCTAGATTTGGTTTACACTCTGTGATCCAGATAGTTTTAGATAATCCTCTTTATCTTGGGAGGAATGACCTATAAATAAGAAAGCACTCAAATAAATGGTTTATTATTTGGGTAGGTGGGTGGATTGCCTATCAAGCTAGATCCAAGAAGTACATGACTTCTTTGGAGGCTATCAATCCATATTTTAAGACAAGTTAATGCTAATAAAGTTGTTAATAAAAGAGTTTGCATAACATAAATGAAAGTACTTATGAAAAGGAAATAATTTCTTTTCAAAAGAAATGCTTATTATAATAAAATAACATTAAAATAAATGCTAAACTATTAAAAGTAGGTTTAGGTGTGGGTAGGGTATTGTTTTTGGTTTGTGTAGTGATAGAAGTCAATAAAAAAAGGTTTTGGTTGAGGTTAAGAGGTGGTATAAGCTTGTTATTTTAGGTAGAAGTGATCTACATAGTGACCGTCAGTAATTAGATATAACCATTGGTAGTTAGGGTGACCATTGGTGGTTAGGGTGACCATCGATGGTCAGGGTGACTATCAATGGTCAGGGTGACCATTACTTGTTACTGTGGGTTTAGACAAGTTATTATTTCTAGCCAAAATAGGTTATGGGTTGGTTACAAAAGGGTTTTGTAGGTTGTTGGAGGTTGGTTAATGGTCATGAGGGCAAGAGAGATCCTCATAAGTATCAAGGGTAAAGGTTTGGTACTTAGGTGGTTGATAATGGTTAGAGGGTGTTATGGTGGAAGAGGTAATATATAAAGTTGTATAACTATTGAAACTTAATAACTAAAACTTAAAACTAGAATAATATACTTAGATTTTAGTTGATAGTTGATGGCTTGAAGAAGTTCTAGATTTGGGGCATTGGAAGCTAGAATAATACCTGCACAAGAAGCTCTGATCTCTTACCCAAGAAGTTATAATGATGATTGTTGATCCAGATCCCTTTCACCTCCTCTTCTTATCTTTTTATAAGAAGAAATGGGAGGCGAAATAATTAGTTCAACAAAAGGTTCAAAATGGTTTTTTAATTTTAGTGCCAACATGCATTGATCTTCATGTGAAATAGAAAACTAAAAACAAAAAAGTAAGCTATAGTTTACTTGGAGTTTAAGTACTCAGGTAGTGAAAACCTGATCATTAATGATCAAGCCTAACTGTCAGTGGTTAGGTGACCATTGGTGGTTAGGGTGAAGGTTAAGTTTGGTTAAGGATAGGTTAGTTAGTCAGTTTAGCTATTCAACTAACTTGACTAAAGTTTATGGTCAAAAGGTTGTGAGATGGTCCTATGGGGGTCTAAGGGGTCAGTTAAATAATTAGAACCATCATGTGTATTTTTTAAGTGTCTATATTTTCCCCTTTTTATTATTCAATTTATATCAGCAAGCTGTAAAACAAAAATGGATTACGAGTCAGAGGTTAAGTTACCCTAAGTATGGGAGGAGGTGTTCCCCCTCAAACTAGGAATTCATGAGGTGAAATAGAATAAGGTATGGGTTTGATAAGTGGGTAAGTTGTTGATGAAGTGGGTGATAGGTTAGACACTTAAGTGAAAACACATGCAAAAATTATAATGAAGTGTGATAGACAAGATTGTGCAATGACTGGGTTATCATAGGTGGTAAAAATTAGGTTGTTACTAGAAGGACAAGTGACAAGTGGACCACATGATTGTATGTGACTGTTGGGTTACACTAGTAAACTCAAGTATCCTAGACAAGGTTAGTATTTTCATGGGTATCCAAGGTAGGAAATGTTCCTGTGATGACATAAATTGGTCAGGTGTATGCAAGGTTATACAAGTTCAAAATGTTAAACTTGGCAATTTAGTTGATGCGATCAAAAGGACTAAGGCAAGGTCATCACAAAAACATACAAAATTCAAGCCAAAATGACTAGTGAAAAGTTTGAAATAATTGGTGGGAAAGGTTGGTAGATAAGGGTAATATCTAATGGTTGAAGAGTTAAGGTGAGGTGGTAAAATAAGGTTGGTATTAGGAGGACAAGTGATAGGGTAACCAAGCCACAATGTTAGGCATGGCTGATATGGGTTACTCCTATAAACTCAAGTCTCCTAGGTAAGTTCAATGTATTCATAGGTATCTAAGGTAGGATGTGATCCTGAGAAGATAAAAATGGGTGAGGGTATTGGGATCACAAAGGGTCATGCTCCAAGGCACCTACATGGTCAGTGTGCAAAAGTAGCATAAGTTCATCAAAAATGGCAAGGTAAATGATGGGATCAAACTGACCAAGGCAAAGTTGGGTTGCAAAAAGTGAGAAAGGTGGGCTAATATGACCAAGTTGAGGTTAATTAGTTTGATTGGGGTTTCAATGACTCTAAGAGGGGAAGACATGTGCCTTTACAAGTGGTCATAAAAGTGGGAGGTTGAAATGCTTTTATCGGTATAGAACAAAATGGAAAGATGGGTGGGCTTAAGAACATAAGCCCCTTTCATGTATTGCATTGGTGTTATTTCATTGGTTAAAATAAGTAACTTGATCAAGTAGTGTCAGTTAAGCTCAAAATCCATTAATTTATGGAGGGTATAAGGAGAGATAAATGAAATAGGTGAATGGATGGTAGTGTAACCTTCTTATGGTGATGGCTTGCCCCTTCTATAGGTGACCTAAGAACCATTATAGAGATAAGTCCATGTTCTAATTTTGGGGGTAGACTGATCGATGTAGGAATTCTACTAACACTATGTGAAATCTAATGGAAGTTTTCTTTGGGATTTCTTTATTTGTGAATTTTGACTTAAGGTCATTTGATTGCTTTAATTTGATTGTTTAAGGAAGTTGATTTATGTGGGAAGCTTCCAGGTGATTGCTTTCTTAATAAATGTTTGGTTTATCCATCTTTCAAGGGAGTGGTCTAAGCTTTAGATTTATTTATGTATAATAGTTGTCCTTTGGGGATAAGTCTACCTTTTTTAGAAAATGTTTGGTAGTTTTGGGTAGATGTCCTTTAGAGGAGCAGTCTACATGCTAGAGATTTGACCCAAGTAATATTTGGTATCCCAAATTAATTTTATGTTGGTTTAGAAATGGACAAGTCTATATAGGCTTGAAGGATTTATTTTATGGAGGCAAAACCATAACACAATAAGGTTGATGATGGGTAAAATAATTTTAAGTGACAATGACCATGGGGATCCATTCTATAAAGGTCAGAAAGTACCATGACAATCATGCCATAGGTAAAGTTGTGATACCCATGCTTAGGATTAGGCTAAGGTTGTGATGAATAATCACATGATCCTATTTTAATTGATTGTCTTTAAAATAAGGAGATAAATGTGGTTGAAATAAAGGTATGAGCTTAAGTTAGACACAAGATGACTAAGAACTTGGTTTAACAGAAGAACATGGCAAAAATGCAAAGCATTGAGGGGCTTAGGTTCTGATATGCCCTAGATCCATACATACATGTAAACAATCTGAGCCAATCATGAGTGAAGATGTACCCTAGTTACTTTTAGACACTAGATTAGATGTGGAAAAGAGAATTCTAGATTGAGAATGGTCAAAGGTAAGGTTGGCTAGGTGATAGTTATTAGGCATTAGTTGGATTGCAATGTTGATTAGTTTTTGGTTTGGTTAGGTAGGTTTAGGTTACCAGGTTGATTGGGTAGTTTGGTGAAAAGGCAGGGTTATGAGGTTTAAAAACCAAAAGAGGCCTAAGCAAAATGGTTGAAGTCAAATATTTACTTATGTTGGAGGTAAAAGGTTGGGTTAAGGTCAATATTAGGTATAGGTTGAGGCAAGAAAATACCAAGGGTTGGTTTGGTCATTTGCTTAAAGCAAGTTTTTGAGTTGATAAATGGACAAAGCCTCTTAGAGTGAGAACTCCCCCAATTCGCTCCTTCCATGGAAAGTTGACAAAGTAAGAGGAAAGGTTGGTTAGGTGATGATAGTTAAGATTTGAGTTGGATTTTAGGTTTAATAGTGATTGGTTATGGTTTAGGTTTTGGTCTAAGTTCGTTATTGATGAAAGGTTGGTCAAGGTCAAGGTTTGTTTAATTTTAAGGTTGGTTTGGTGTTAGGCTAGGTGTAGGTTGAGGCATAAGTACCAAGGGTTGGTTTGGTTATTGGTTAAAGTTGGTAGGCAAAAGGTTAAGGTTTGGTTTTGTTATTGGTTAATGTTCAAGTTATTGCTTGGTCAAGGATTTTTTGAGGGAGAATTCAAATGTTTTTTTCCATGAATGTTGTGGTGGGAAAAATATTCTTAGGTAAATATGTTGGTTAGTAAAGAGGGTTTAAGAAGTATGAAGATGACTTTATTTGCCTCCCAAGGGTTATTAGTTCTTAGTTGTTAGTATGGAGTTCAAATTAGAGGTGATGGTTCAAGTGGGATATTCCTTATGGTGTTATGGTGAGGGAAACATTGTTGGGTTGGATTTGGGTAGGGTTTGGGTCTATAAATTATGTTGGGAACATCATATTGGAATTAAAGTGGGTTGTACAAGAGTGTTAGATTGTCCCAATAAGGGAGCTTAGGTGAGGTGTGGGTAGTGTTTTACTAAATTTTGGATCTATTTGATGTTTAAGGAGAAATAGAGATGAAAGGTAGGGATTAGAGATTAGAGAGAACCTAGATTAGTTTTGTGACATATCTAGATGATGTTGAGCACTCTTCTTTGGCTAGGGAGGACTACCTGTGAATAAGAAAGTACTACTACCAAAAATATTTGTTAGCAGATATATGAGTGGGCTGCCAAGCTCCGTGCTTGTTCTTGGAAGTGTCAAACTTCCTTAGGGATGATAGTCCACTTTTTGAAAAAAAATTAGTAATTAATAACAAAATGAAAGAAAGAATAAGAGAGAGATTTGTGTACCATTATTGCAGTCTGAGTGCAGCAGAGAGTGACACAGTGTAGGTAATGTGAGTTGTTGATGTTTTTAGAGTTGGTTGAGGCAGATTCAAGGAGATTAGTGGAAATTCATAGTCTTTGACATCGATTAGGCCATTGATGTTAGTAAATAAATATGGATGATGTTGGTTATATGATTGACATTAGTTATGTAATCGATGTTGGTAGGGGCAGTAGGTCCTAGGGGCTGTAGGAGATTTTTTGAGCTAGGAGTTGGATGTTGGTTAGGTTTATGAGATTAGAAAGAGTTGTAAGGGAGTGTGTAAGACTTAGATGGGTCTAAATAAAAGTTTTTTATGTTTAAAGTAGAGAAAAATAGGTGAAGGATTTTTATAACCCCTGTAGAGGGAGAATCAAGACATTCATGAAATGGTAAATAGTATAATGTAAAGTAATTGTAAAATGATTGTTTAAAGGAATTACCAAAAAACTAGAGATATACTTAGCTGATGAAATGGATAAACTATGGGTGTTAGTTAGATGGATCTGGTGAGGCATGTTAAAGTAATAGGTGAATAGAAAGACAAGCATGTGATGTCATTTTAGAAGAATCCAAGCTCTGTGTAATATATCAATTCTTGATTTGGACTGATTTGTTTAAAGTAATAGTAAGCTTGAATGTAGAAAGTTGAATGCCAAAATCTTGTATATGAATAATTGAGTTTTCTTGATTTTTATTTACCTAAACATCAGTTTGGATTTTGGCTTAAGTAATCAATGTCAGTAATCTCATTGAAGTCGGTCGTGGGTTGACCAATGTCAGTGTCATGAGAATAGGTAAAAGGGCCATTTTTACCCTATTTTTTGTTCTTTTTCATGCCAAGTGTGGTATCCAATAGGAAATGGTATAAATGGGAGGTTAATAAGAACATAGTTGGTTAGGAATTTATTTTTGGGGTAAGAACAAGTCATGGGTAGTTAGGATTAAGGGACTAAGTCTTAAGGTGACTCAGAGGGTAAGAATTAGTCTTAGGATGAGGTGGTCAGGTAAGGTGGCATAAGTAGTTTTTAATTAAATATTTTAAATTAATTAAATGTGTGAGGGGTAAAAGCATGGGTTAGGAAGGATAATTATTATTATTAAAAAGGGGCTCAAGGGGGGTTTCGACATAGGGAGTTATTTATGTGTGTGATATAATTTTGGTGTCTATATTTGCCCCTTTTTGTCTTGTAATCTGCACTGACAAGTTGTAAGACAAAAATAAGAGTTGGATGCTCTAGGTATTGGATGAGGTATCCCCCCTCAAAATGGGAACTGATAGAGGAAAAAATAGAATTGGGTACTAGTTTGATAAGAAGAAAATTGGGTGAGTGGATGTTGAGTGAGAACATGGTATCATGGTTAACACATATACTACTACAAGTTATATTATACAAAATCAAGAATAGGTAAAGTTGAGGACTCAAAGAGAAATAACCAAATCATAGCTTATAAGTGTTAGCTAATAACATCAAAATAATCAAAGTTGTAGCTCCAATGGTCCATGTGTGTTAGGTATTTAAGGTAGGAAGTTCCCCTGGTAAACACAAAAGGTTACAGGTGACAAGACTAGCTTGGTCATGATCCAAAACCCCTAATATACATGCCTATGTACAATATCCAACCATAGTGAGGTAGCATTAGCGGTCAAGACAAGTAATGTAAGGTTCATTTAAAAGGATCAATAATCGAGGAGATATTCATGATCTCTAACCAAAGTCATCATGGGTGGAGATTTAAGTGATCTATAAGGTTAGTTGTCATGGTTGGGAAGATATATGTAATCTCTAGGTTGGTTGTCATGGTTAGGGAGAGATACGTGATCTCCAATTTGACTCAAATTAGGGGTAAAGTCCAAAGGGTTATGGTTGGTATTTGGAAACTCTAATTTAATGGTGTCAATGTCGTTAATGTCATTGATGTTGGTAGGAAATATTATTGACATCAATATCTTAGGTCAAGAATGTCAATGTTGGTGGGTGACCAAACCCAACATAAAGGGGTTTTGTAGCCTACCAAAACTTATTTGCAATATTTTATTAGAGAGAAAAAGAGCTCTAAGTGCTAGTGAGATGGTAGATCTAGGAGGGGACCTAGTGGGAGGTGCATCACCACAAAAACTAGCTATTCTAGTCCAGAGAAGATGGAGAGATGAGGTAAGAGCCTCTGCAAGTTAATTTTGATTTTAAGTTTGTTAAATTGTGTTTTTAGGCTAAATTTAAAATTTTGGGCTGAAAAAATATGTTGAGGGGGGTAGGAAATGGGGTGGGGTGGGTTTGGGTTAATTTGGGAGGGATTTGGGGGTAGTTTGTGGGGAGAAACTAAAAAGTGGGAGATTGGTTGTTTAGCCCTAGGACTGAACTAGTCATTGATATCAGTGGGGTCCACTGATGTTGACTGATATGATGTTAATTTTAACAAGGTCTACCAATGTTAGCCAATACCAAGCATCGATATTGGCATATAAAACCAACATTAGTGACCTTGAAAAACCTAAAATAGGAGAAATGGTCAATTTTGGATCCCTAATTGAAGTATTTGTAGACACCAATATTGTGTCAACTCCCCCCTTAGTCCCCTTCTAACTTTAACACTCCTAACCCACACTTGCAGACTTTATTAATTTAAAATAAATTACTTATTTTAAATTAATCACCTCACCATGACACCTCACCTAGACACCTCATCCTAAGACCATTTCTTACCCTATGAGTCACCCTGAGACTAGGTCATCTAAATCCTAACTACCCATGACCTATTCTCACTCCATACTAACCTCCTAACTAACTCTCATGTCTAATAAACCCATCTTTTGATCATTCTCCAATGACAAATGCACTTGGCGGATGGAGAAATGGGCAAAGAGCTAAAAATAGCCCTTTTACCCATTCTCTATCTGCCAACATCAGTCAACTATCGATCGACGCCAGTAGTATCACCGACATCGATTACATAAGCTAGGTTCTAACCTTGAGCTGGCCCCCTACCTCTTTACAGATCAACACACACACTCTGAGACCAAGCATTTGAATTTGACTATCGCTCTCTTGGCTACAAAAACTTTGCACAAGTCACTCCAGACATTGGATTGAAACACTGTATGAGGACCTCAACATCAGCCACAACAGGAATAAGCATTCTGACACCTCTTGTTCTTCATCAAATAGAGCTAAGTATTCTGTCTCATTTCAATATTTTAGAATACATTGGTAATTAGTTTCCATTTGATATTTCTAAGAACTGTTGAGAGAAACCTGACTTCTTTTGTGGAGAGGCTGAAAAACCTTCCTCTTATTCTTACCCTCTTTTCACACCTATCCCCACCTTTGACCTTCCTCAGACCTTATTCACTTTCCCGCAACCCTGCACAAACCTTTAAACTTCTAGACTCCTCTGTCAACCACAAAAATACCCTAAGACTCATCCAAGGCCCACTGCCCCTACCGACATTGGTAATAAAATTAACATTGGTGACTGTGATACACTGACTACAAAGAACAGGTACGCATTATCTATTTTTATCTTTCTTAGTCTTTCATCATTTCTTTTTATGCAACACTCTTTTCTTTAAATAGTGGACTGTCATCCCTTACAGAGCTTCACGCTTCTGGGACTGAGCGCATAGCTTGGCAGTCCACCATATCCTCCTCTAATATTTTTTGTGTTTGAGTCTCTTTCTTATTGCAGGTGTTTCCTCCACAGCCAAAGAGGAGCTCCCACAAAGCTTGGATATGGTGTGCAACTTAATCCGGGTAACATCAAACCCAAGACCTTTAACCTTAGTTTCTTCTTTCTTCTGAATGTAATTAGCAAAAACTTAGAGAAACATTCTGGCACGCCTGGTGGGATCCTTGGAGTTTTCCTTGGGTTCATTCCTCTTCTTCTAAAAAAGAAAATTTTTATATAGTTGCATTAGGAAAATATTCTCTTCTTACATCCTTCTTCTATCTCTTTATTTCTAAAATAAATCATAAGCAGAAGTTAAAAAGAACATCTCTTTTTATTCTTGTTCCTTTTTACATGCATCATAGAGTAGTGAAAAAACTCATACTCTTAACCTTTTCTCCAATTATTTGCATTTGAATAACATATTTCTATTTGGGTTAAAAACTATTACATTTCATTCTTGCTTGAATGCATATTTAGCCCACTTAGTAATTAAAAGCATTATGAATAAATCGTAGTGCACAAATGTTACACAACCAAACCATAATCACATAAAATTAAACACTAAAACTTAGTTGAGACAAGGCCCATCTAGGATTTCATCACCTAGCAGATACCTTACCCCACCCGGCGATCCTACTTGGACTTCACTACCAAGAGGAGGACCCACTCTATTCTCTAGCAGAGTATAAACTATAGGCAAAGTATATTTTGGCTAAACAGCCCAGCTTGGCTCTGAGTTCGTGAAGTGAAGGGAGCAAGCCCCAGCACCAGGCCACGTACTAAACCTAATACAGATATTTTGAGCACCATAACATAACCTGAAACCATCCATAGACTTCCTTTCTAGGACCCATTCTACAAGCCCAATTCCCAACACATTCTATTAAGGCATAAGCCAACACGACTCTAAAACGTATTCCTAGGAATTTAACATTTTAGAATTTGCTTGCCTATTCATCTATTCTGATTATTTTTATCTAATTTTTTGAGCTGGTAAGGTCACATCATTCTGAAGTCTAAAAACAACTCAAAATATTTCTATCAAAAATTGTCAATTTTTTGTGTTTCTGAAATTACACAGAAACTGACATCATTTTTTCCATCGACATCGGCAACTATTCTTCACCGACATCAGTTAACTGACCTTCGTCAAAAAAAATTTCTAACCGGTATCGATTAAACAACCGACATCGATCACTGTCAACAAATTTTATTCCCAAATAGCAAGCTTAAAACCTAACTTTCTTGATGTTAAACATAAATTCTAGTTTTCTAAAACTAAAACACATAGTTTTTGGAACCTGAACTCCTTCACTTTAGATGGTTTTGACATGCATTCAAGCCAAATCTCTTGTTGACCATGCAAGTCAACAGCCACTCCCACCTTCGCCCTTTGTGCCAAGTCATCTAATGGAGTATATTTAAGACATCGAGTGTACTCATATCCAACCTACCCCCACCAATCAACCTCCTATTGTTCCCAAAGGGGATCAAGAATTTGAGAGATTCCTTGACCACAACGTCAAGGCTCTCCAACATTATCTCGCTAGAAGCCAAATGCGAGATCCTTTAGGTAACCCTGTTTACAGGATGCCACCTTCCTTGGTTGAAATGGCAATGATATCAATAGCATCCATTACCCAACCTATGGTCACTCAGGCTATTGCCTCGACTAATAACCCAACCATGGCCAATGTTCAATATTTGGCCTCTCCTTCTATCTTGTTTGGCCCTACCTCCATTGGGGTTTCCATACCCCCTCAACCACAAACAATTCAACCAAGTTTGACACCTTTCCAAAACTTTATTGTCTCTATCCCACCCACTCTTGCACCCATAAATACAAGAGTGACCACCTATCCTTTAACTAGTGTTGCTACCATTCAACCACCTTTGGTGACATCTAGTCAAATTGTGCCCTCCAACTTTGCGGTGCAAGCCCCCATGGCCTCGACATCGGTCCCTATGACAAACTACCAGTATGTTGCACCTACACAAATGCAACCAACTATGTCATATGCCCCTCCCAATGCCTTCCAAGTACCCTATAACTTAGGGGGTGCCCCTCAAGCCAATCCATCTGTCGATCTATTTAAGATGTTGATGGATAAGATGTCCAACCTTGAGACATCTGTTTCAGGTTCAAAGAATCTTCTTTCATACAAACAAATCTGTAACGAACCCATTCACCCTTCAGTTCCCATTTGACCATACCCTAGCCAGTGGGAACTCCCAAAATTTACTCACTTTCAGAGTAAAGAGGACCCACAACAATATTTTTGAGCGTTTAGACATGCTTGCTACCTCATAGCCCACGATGATGTGTTATTACTTCGCACATTCCCCATGTCACTTTTTGGTACCACCCTTGACTGGTATAGCTCCATTACCAGTCATTCTCTCTTTACCTTCATGCAACTCACTCGGCTATTTCTTGATCATTTCTCAATTAATATTACCAAGAAGGTCTCCATCACATACCTTTAGTCTATTAGACAATTTGACGATGAATCAATCGCTGACTTTGTCACCCATTGGAGAGGTTTGATCAACCAACTCTCCTTCTCATTACCTCAACCTAAGCTCATTGATCTCTTTTCAAGAGCATGTGCCAAGCACATCTCATCTACTTTATGGGTTCAAACTTTTTGCACATTTGATGAAGCTTTCACTATGGCCTGAAAGCTTGAACTCCGCGCAGTCGAAGAAGATAGAGTCAAATTGCGTAGGAAAAATACCAACACAAAATCCAATGACCCTTTTTCTTCCAAATCTTCTTCTTCTCACTCCAAGTCTAAGGGATCAGCGAATGCTGTGGTCCTTAGGTCATCATCTTCTACCACAACCAACCAATCTGAACCTTCCACTTCACAAAACATCACAAGACAATTCCAACAATGATATTTATAGCATCAACACACTCCAATAGGATAATCATACACTTCCATATTGGATAAACTAGTAAATCAGGGAGTCCTTAACCTCCCTCAAATCTGACCAATCCAATTTGATCCCTCATGAGCCATCCCTACATGGTATAGGGAAAATGACTTTTTTAACTATCACCGTGTCAAAGGTCATGACACGGACAATTGTAAAACCTTTAAAAATGTTGTTCAAGACATGTTAGACAGAGGGGACCTTGTTTTGGATAACCCAAATGCCTTGGCCAACCAAAATATGGATGTCTTTAGACAACCTTTTCCTAACCATCCCCCAAGTCAAAACAATGTTCAGACCATGGCCGATGACCCTCAAGAATGCAACATATGCATGGTCAACATGGTCTTTCCTTTCATTCCTAACCAACCTCTCCCACAATCTGAAGAGGTTAGTCAACCCATTTCTCCACCACGGGTAGAAGAGCCTATTTTACCATATCACCCCCATGACATCAAACACCTCCTCCACACATACTTCTACCTCATGAGGATCTAGTATTACCTATTCCTCTTGCCTTGACCTTCCCTCTTCTTCTACCATTGGAATAAGTTACCATTCATACCCCACACCCTCATGTAAAAGGGGCCATAATCCCTCTACTTCACCCTTTAGAGGAGCCTTCCTCTCCTATTTGTCCTCCATCGATGGAGGATAGTCCTCCATCAACCCCGCTTTCACACGTAGGAGAGTCTACTTTCACCTCTCCCATATTGGAGGATGCTTTGATGGCACCAACGCTGGTGGCCTCACCCTCATCCTTCTTATCACCAATGGAGGATCATACTTTCCACACTCCTAGACCACACGTGGAAGGCATGATCATCCCTGCGCTCTATCCTCTCAAAGAGCCACATTCTCCAATCCCTTCTCTGCTAAGAGAAGAACTCACCGCGTCACCCACTTCAACTGAGGAAGATTCGGTGATGGTTCTCTCTTGCCTTTGGCCTGTGATTGCTGTGTCTAATACATTTTTGCTCTCGCAATTGCCCAAATCCTCCAAAATAGTGACTATAAGACCTCACGCAACATTGCCTAAACCCTTTTCTCGATTGGCAAAAAACCTAGGATTTCTCCATTTTAGGAACCTAAAACATGAGGCATTATGGGAGAAACTTAAGGCTCCTTATCTTACACATTTCACTTCACCTTATACTGCCAATCCTTTTGTGACAATTTACCCCAAAGTCTTTGATGAGGAGTGGGCTTCCACTTCTAAGTCATCAGAAGTTCAGCGTTTCACGTCTAAACCCAAACCCTCGCAGGCATCCACCATGCTAAAATAGATTAAATATCTCAGTGTTCACCCTGTATTAAACCTCACTCACCCACAAGTGAAGGTAGATTTGAACCTCACCCTACACAATAGTAGTCCTCACACTAAACTAAAGAAGGTTGCTAAACCATGTCAGAGAATTCCTCCCCCACCTTCACCATTACCCTCTATCTTGGGTCCAAATACATCTACTTTAATAGGAGTGCTCCCTACTCCAACACCTTACAAAAAAAAATCACCTCCATTAGTCCCTCTACCCATCAAACATATATTTCCTCCAAAAAATTTGACACCTCTCACCAAGAAAGTGCCATCTATGCATGTGGCCACACCACCAACTAAAAAAGTGGTGCGAAAAACTCCCCCTACAACTCCTAAATAGAAGTTGTCAACCCCTACTGCAACAATGAGCATAGACCCATTAGTGGGTTCCTATGCTTCATTGTTATGCCGATTGTTTTAGTTTTCAAGCATCATTCTCCTGCCAATTAAGCCATACCAACCTCTCGAACCAAAACCATCTTGGTTTGATGACATTAAAATCTATGCGTATCATCACACACCTAGGCATGATACTGAGAATTGTTGTGCTCTTAAGGTTGTCATTCATCAACACCTAGAAAAAGGTACCCTTCCCATTAAGGATCCTCTTAACCACCCTTTTGACAAACCATCGACACCATCCTATGCCTCCCAAACCTCCTCACTTAAATCGGGATCCCAACGTGAGACTATAGTTCCTCTACCACCTTCTCCCCCTTTATTCAAAATTAACACTATTAATGTGGCCACCAGGTCCCAAACCTTAAAGGATAAAGGAAAAGATCAGGTCTCTACCCCTTGGACATATCCATTTGCCAAGCCTTTTCAACCACCAAAACCCAAGATTTCTATCTTGGGCACATCTCAACCAACGTCTTCAGGGGTAATTCCTCCTAACCTCTCTAGTCCACATGATGTTTGGTATAAACAACTTGTTGACTACTTGACTTATTCTATCATCCCTCCTGACCTCTCTAGTAATTGACGGTGGACTTTTATCAAGAGTACTACTCAATACACCATGCTAGGGGGTCTTCTCTACAAACGAGGTCTCGATGGCCTCCTTCTCTGATGCCTAACCACCACTAAGACATCTCATGCCATCAAACAAGTCCATGATGGGATTTGTGGAGGTCACTTTAGTGGTAACTCGGTTGCAAAGTGCATCTTCCACCTGGGCTATTATTGGCTGACTCTTAACCAAGACTAAAATGACTATGTTCGGTGTTGTATCAAATGCCAGCAACATGTTAACCTACTTCACGTCCAACATCGCATCAAGCATGCCTACAACAAAAATCTGAAAGAGCGAGATTTCAAAATTAGAGATCTCGTCCTTAAAGAAAACCAACACGTGACCAATATGGAAAGAAGCAAATGAGGAAAGTTTGCTCCTAATTAGCTCAGACCTTATATAATAACACACAAGTATGGATCAGGGACTTATCATTTGTCTTCTCTCGAAGGCCGGCGAGAACATGAGCCCCTTAATGCCTTACATCTGTGACCATTCTATTTTTAATCAAGTAATCATCCACTTGATGTTTAACTTGAGCTCGTCCCTTGAGCAAACCCCATCATCCTCATTCCTATTCCTTTCAACCCTTTTCCCCTATAACAATTAGTTAACCCCTTTTTTTTAAAAAAGTAGTTAATGCTTTGTCCTAATAAAAGGGAAACCCCTAAACCTCTATAGTCTAGTCCATGACTAAAAGTTTAGTCAAAAAGCAAAACAACATAAAACTGGGATGCCTAAAAAAATATTCAAAGGTCATAAATTATCAATGTAGACTGCTCCCTTGAAGGATAGCTGCATTATTGCTATAATTAGTAGATTGCTCCCTTGAAGGACAACTATTCAAAGACATTAAAACATATAAAGAATAATATAGACCACTCCCTCAAAGGATGGCTATGACCAAATTTTTCTACAAACAACACCCTCTCAGAAGCTTCCCACATCGATCAGCTTCACATGACCACAAAACAAAACAACACCCCTAAGTAGACTTCCCACATTGATCAGTCTACCAAAAAAAAAACTAACTAACAAACTATTAAGTCATGGACTTGCCTATAGTCATTCTCAAGGTCACCTATAAAAGGGGCAAAGTTATCCCTGCTAAAAAAGGGTTACACCCTCCTCACATATCACATAATCATACTTATTACACCTATTATCCAAGGGATTTTGAGCTCACTTAATATCAAGTGATTAGCATACTTCTCTAACAAAAACAATGGTCAATGACATAATGCATGAATGGAGCTTTTGTTTCCAAAAACCCTATCTATGCTATCATTATGGTCCTTGTCAATGAAAGAGCAACGCGCCTTTCACTTCTTACATACCTTCGTCATATGCCAATACAACTAAAACATTTTCTAAACCACTAACATAACCTCATGATTTATTTAATGTAAATATCAATTTGTGTTATATAAACTATCATAGCCCATTCACATTAGTTTCTATGGAAAATAATATACATGGAAACTATCAACCAAACACAATTTATGTTACAACATACACCATCACCAATATGGAAACTTGCTAAAGCATAAATAAACTCATTTCATTTTTAGCATACACCATCACTAATGTGGAAAACTACTAAGGATGAAAAATCTCATAACCTATGTTACAGCATACACCATCACACAATATGGAAAAGGCTATAACATCATCATGCACTCATCGTTTCAAACATAACCACAACAACTAACAACCTCTTTGACTCTTCCTCCCTTTTTGGGAAAACTACATTGGCCTAAGGCCCTTAAAATAGGGGCTATGTAGGCAGCACTCAATTGACATGGGGTCTTCTGAGGTTAGCTTGGCCATTCATTCATTTGTCTACCTGATGGACCAACCATATAACCTTTAACCATGACCTAACCTAGTCAAACCCAATCCATAACCTACCATCTTCTTTCCTTTTGGGGAGAACTACATTGTCTTGAGGCCCTTAAAATAGGGGCTACATAGGTAGTACTCAGTTGACATGAGGTTTTATGAGGTTAACTCAGCCATTTGTTCATCTGTCTACTTGATGGACCAACCATATAACCTTTAACCATGACCTAACCTAGTCAAACCCAATCCATAACCTACCCTCTTCTTCCCTTTTGGGGAGAACTACATTGGCCTGAGGCCTTTTGCATGGGCTATGTAGGCAGCACTTAGTTGACATGGGGTCTTTTAAGGTTAGCTCGGCCATTAGTTCATCTGTCTACCCAATGGACCAGTTATTAGACGTAAAATTGCTCAAAATCTTGCCCAAACAACCAGCCCTGACACTGTAGAAGTCACCTTAGACTCCTTATGGGGCACATTGGAGATCATATATATCTCCCTAACCACAACAAACAACATTTGAGATCACTTATATCTCAGCCTGACTCAACCAAAGACCTTGGATGTCACGACTATCTCCTTAGACCACGACCACTTTCGAGACAACTTTGCCTTGGTTGTTTTGATTGCATATGCTACTTCATGAATAGTTAACAAATTGTACGTGCCCCTCACACATATTGTCAGATCAAGACCAAGTTGATCCATAATAATTATGAAATTTTTGTGTTTTTTAGGAGCACTTCCTAGCCTAAATACTTGGAACATGATGACCATTGGAGCTACAGCTTTGATCGATCTAACCCAATTAGCTATGACCAAAAAGTTGGGGACCGATTACTTCAATTTTAGTCCTCCTCGACCAATTGGAGCTACAGCTTTGATCATTTAACCCAATTAGCTACCACTAATAAGCTGGGGACTAGTTACTTCAATTTTAGTGCTCCTTGACCTTGCCTGTGACAATTTGACCTACCTATCAAGTGAAGTGGTATACGCACAATCTCAACTATTGTAGCGTTCACACTCCAAACTCATCCTACCCATCCACTACCTATCAAATCAACACCCAATTTTGGGTTCCCTTTTCTTGACTCCCGCTTTGAGGGGGAATACCTCATTCCATACCTGGGGAAACCTACACCTATTTTTGTCTTGCAGTTTGTCAAGACAAACCAAAAGACAAAAAAGGGCAAATGTAGACACCAATATTATGTCAACCCCCCTTGGTCCCCTTCTAAATTTAACACTCCTAACCCACACTTGCACACTTTATTAATTTAAAATAAATTACTTATTTTAAATTAATCACCTCACCATGACACCTCACCTAGACACCTCATCCTAAGACTATTTCTTACCCTATGAGTCACCCTGAACTAGGTCATCTAAATCCTAAGTACCCATGACCTATTCTCACTCCATACTAACCTCCTAACTAACTCTCTTACCTAATAAACCTGTCTTTTGACCATTCACCAATGGAAAATGCACTTGGTGGATGGAGAAATGGGCAAAGAGCTAAAAATAGCCCTTTTACCCATTCTCTATCTACCAACATCGATCAACTATCGGTCGATGCCAGCGGTATCACCGACATCGGTTACATAATCCAGGTTCTAACCTTGAGCTATCCCCCCCACCTCTTTGTAGATTGACATGCACACTCTGAGACCAAGCATCAGAATTTGACCATCGCTCTCTTGGCTATAGAAAATATACACAAGTCACTCTAGACATTGGATTGAAACATTGTACGAGGACCTCAACATCAGCCACAATAAGAATAAGCATTATGACACCTCTGGTTCTTCATCTAATAGAGCTAAGTATTCTATCTCATTTCAGTATTTTAGAATACATTGGTAATTAGTTTCCATTTGATATTTCTAAGAATTGTTGAGAGAAACCCACCTTCTTCTGTGGAGAGGCTGAAAAGCCTTCCTCTTATTCTTACCCTCTTTTCACACCTATCCCCACCTTTGCCCTTCCTTAGACCTTATTCACTTGCTCACAACCCTGCACAAACCTTTAAACTTCTAGACTCCTCTGCTAACCACAAAAATACCCTGAGACCCATCTAAGGCCCACTTCCCCTACTGACATCGGCAACAATACTGATGTCAACATCATTTACCAAACCGACCTCAGTATTAATACCAACATCGATGGCTGTGACAGACTGACTACAGAGATTAGTTACACATTATCTATTTTTCTCTTTCTTAGTCTTTCATCATTTCTTTTTATGCAACACTCTTTTCTTTAAATAGTGGACTGTCATCCCTTATAGAGCTTCACGCTTCCGAGACCGAGCGCATAGCTTGGCAGTCCACCATATCCTCCTCTAACATTTTCTATGTTTGAGTCTCTTTCTTATTGCAAGTGTTTTCTCCATAGCCAAAGAGGATCTCCCACAAAGCTTGGATACGGTGCGTAACTTAATCTGGGTAACGTCAAACCCAATACCTTTAACCTTAGTTTCTTCTTTCTTCTGAATGTAATTAGCAAAAACTTAGAGAAATAGTAGTTAACTAGCCTAATGGTTGAGCTAGCCTCAAAAGACCCCATGTTGACTGAGTGTTGCCTACATAGCTTGATTGAGGGACTTAAGCCAATGTAGTTCTCTCTGTGCATAAGGAAAAATATCCAAGGTATGGTTAAAATTATGTTAAGGGAAACGATTAAGAAAAGGTAGGTTGAAATAGGTCATGGGACCTAGGGCTTAAAATATAAGTCATAGGGTCAAGGGTTTAGGATATAAGCCATGGGACTTAGATTCGTGATAGGTAATTGGGCCTAGGGTGGATATGGGAGAGCTGATTAGATAGTTAGGTGGGTATATGGTTGAGCTAACCTTAGAAGACCCCATGTTAACTGAGTGCTATGTACATAGCCTAGTTGAGGGCCTCAGGTCAATGTAGTTCTCCCAAAGAGAAGGAAAAAAGTGGTGGTAGGTTATATTAGAAAGTATGTGACTTGAGGCTTGTGTGTATGGATATAAGCTAGGTAGGAGTTAACACTACGAGATCAACTATCTACGCTATTGACATAGATGAGGAGGGATGTCACCCTAGATGAGTGGGAGCACATGGTAGCCATAGGTTTAAGAGGAGTGTGATGATATTATAGAGTTGTACAAGATTTTAGTTTGATGATAGCATTGATAGAGAGGTGGGATCACATCACCAACACCTTCCATTTACTGATTGGAGATTTGATAGTGACACAAGAGGATGTGTATAAGATTTTATGATTATCACTCCAGGGTGAGGAGTTCTTCTCATATTCAAGAGAGGATCATGATATTCACATGGTTACATTATTTGGAGAGCATGTTAGTGAGGTGACTTATCACTTAGTAAGCTTTGCCTATAAGCTATTGTACGTTGCTAATGAGGAGTAACATTAGTTGAGCATCTTGATAATGATAGGGATTACAATGTATGCACTAATGGATATAGATGGTGGGATATTTCCTATTACATTGATAGGTGTTCTGGCATAGATGGTTGAGTAGTGGAATGTATTCACATGGGGACCAACTTTTTTGGCACAATTATACAGAGAGCTATGGGGTTTGAGGCTATGATGATGGTATAGTTTGTGTGTCAAAAATTTACTCCATTATTAGGCATATGAGCATATCATGGTGACATGACTATTGGGTTTACCCATCATGATTTGTGCTAGTTTTAGGGTTGGTTTTAGATAGTGGAGAGATGGTATGGCCTAGACTTGAGTAGATGGCATAGTGTAAGATATTGATCATTATAGGTGCATGATAGAGGGATCGATTCCCATATATATTGTTTGGAGTCCCTACTTGAAATACCATACATTCAGAGGATAGACAAAGTAGGTTGTTGGTTTATAGAGCACATTATGGGTCAGAGGGAGATGATCTGATGAGTTAGAGATGATACCTATGGCATGGGTTGGGAGACATTTCAACTTGCTAGAAGATGTACCTCCTAGCTTTCCATGATATAAGAAGGATGATATAGATGTACCCCTACCCTTATCTCAGGAGACAGATGGGCTAGATTTTGAGGAGCTACTAATAGGGCTAGGTGTAGTAGTTCTTGGATGTATAGTGGTGTATCTTACATGGTGGATAGGTTTACATCCCATGATTTAGGTCAGGAAGCCACCACTAAATTTATAGTGAGTGATGAGAGAGAGATATAACTATATAGGCTTGGGATGTAATGATATAGGTACATGATAAAATAGTATAGGCTTGAGATGTAGCAGTGCAAGCCTAAGATACATCATAAGCACATGTATTAGTTTTACAGGGACAAGTGGTGACATTACAGGGATAGGTCAAGGCATTATAGGGCTAGGTCAAGGTATTACAAGGTTAGGTGACTACACTGATAGTAGAGAGGGATAGTTTGAGAGTAGAAATTCAGGCTACTCCTCATCCTCCACCATAGGGACCACTATAAGGGCCTTTAGTAGGTGAGATGGGACCATCATAGACTATATCTCTAGTGAGGTAAAACATTTCCCTTGATGAGATTGCTTATTATGAGAAGGCAATCAAGGAGTTCCCATAGATTTAGAGGTATTTCAAGTTTGGAGAGTAGGAGAGATCAATGACACATGCCATGGCTTCTAGCTCATGCAAACGTAGACAGGTAGAGAGTGGTGATGACACTACTTCATGACCATAAGTATAGCCTCGAGGATTTGAGTGCCAAATTTTGTTATTGTTATATATGTTGTACACACATCAGCCTGTGAGCTAAAGATGAGAGATGTATATTTTGAGGGAGAGATGATATTATTAAGATCTATTGATATACATTCATGTGTAACATATATATATATATATATATGAGATGTGTCATTTTGAGTTGTGTTTATTGTGATGGTGATGGTGATGGTGATGATGATGTAGATGCTTATATTCTATTAATGTTATTTTAATGTTGAGCATGTTAGTTGAGTTAGACTAGAATTTTTCATGTGTGATGGTATATGCATAGTTGATTTTTTAGCTTCATCTTAGCATTTTTCCATATTTGTGATGGTGTATGATTAAAACGGATAGGTCATTTGTGTTATTTTATTTCAACATTTTTCCATATTTGTGACGGTGTATGCTTAAAATAAATGGAGTTGGCTTGATAGTGTTTGTATGAAGTTTTCATCTCAATACAGAGATTGACATGTGATTGGGATGGGAAATAAAAAGGTAGGATGCTCATGTACTAGAAAAAACCATAATCATAACAAAAATAAGCTCAGGAATATGATCCTCTTTCATGCTTTACATCATTTAACCATTTTTTTAATTAGAGAAGCATCATATTCAACTTGTGTTAAGTGAGTTCAAAGTCCCTTGAAAGAGTATGAGGGGAAAAGGGTAAAATGAGTGAGAGTGTTTGGGTAGCGTAACCTTCTAAGTGGGGCTAGTATGCCCCTAATGTGGGTGGCCCAAGAGCTACTATAGGCAAGTCCATGACTGAAAGTTTTTTTGTGTGTGTAAATTGATCAATGCGGGAGCCTACAATGGGATTCTATTTATGTTGAGGCCATATGAAGCTAATCAATATAATAAGATTTTTTTTTTGATAAAAAATCTTGGCCTAGCCATCCTTCAAGGGAGTGGTATAAACATTTTTTTTTGAGTTTTAATAGTTGTCCTTCAAGGGAGCAATCTATGTTGAGAATCATGACCTGAGAGATTATAACTTGTCTACATATCCCATTTTTTTTTAACTTTTAGTCATGGACAAGAATATAGAGGCTTAAGGGTTTTTCACTTTGAGGGAAAAACCATATCACTTCGTAGATTAACTAAATGTGTGGGAGTAAGGGTTAAACATGATGAATGTAATAAGGTTACTCAAGGGATGAGCTCAAGTTAAACATGAGGTGAAGTGTCACTTGATTAACAAAATAATTTTCATATGTGCAAAGCATTTATAGGATTAGGTTTTGGCTTTCCTTCAACAGAAGACAAGTGATAAGTTCCTAAGCCATACTTGTGAGTTATGATGTAGGGTCCAAGCCAATTAGGAGAAAACTTACCCAGTTTACTTTTCTCCATGTTTTTCACATGTTGATTTTATTTTAAGATGAGATCTCTGATATTAAAATCTCACTCCTTGAGGTTTTTATTGTAAGTGTGTTTGATATGCTCTTGATATATTTAGAGGTGGTTAAGGGCTATGAGATGATGCTCATCAAGCAACTAGGGTTGAGCCAAACATTCTTGGTGAAAGTCATCATTAGTAAGTATGTCTTGTAGAGAGATGTGATGATCCAGGAAACAATTCGAGGTGACCATTCGGTGATAGTAATTCCTTGAATTTTGTATTGTTTTCATTTTGTATTATCGGTGACAGTTTCATCCTCAAGCGATTATGTCCTCGAGCATTGTATTATTTTAATGCTGGGACACATGTCCTCGAGCATTGTATTGTTTTAATGTGAGTGTTGTAAGGTTTTAATGCTCAGACATTAAATCTTCACTCGTTAATTCCTTGAGCCATGCAATCTCTCGAGGTTGTTTTCAAAAATATGTATAAATGCATTAAAACCCGAAAGGGGAAGGTATACATCTCTTCTTAGAGATAAGCATATGTTTGTATTGTGATTTGTAAGTAATACAACATCTCTTCTTAGATAATTCATTGTTATTGTGTTGTTTTTGTGCTATTGCAATCTTCGTCAACTAAAAATTTTGAGTTTTGGATCAGTGGTATCAGAGCAATTTGTCTTGAGAGTGTATGTTCCCAAAGATGAGGTCAGGATACAAGAAACTTGGATGGGAAGTGATAGAGATTCCAAACACTCCACTTATGCACCCCAAATGACCTCAAATAGTGGACAACATCGAGACATCTGACCCTTTCAAGGAAATGGTGAATGAAGCCCTCCAGCAGCAACAAGCGCAGATGCTCCAATAATTTGCTCAAATTCTTCAAACACTTCCAATGGCACATCTGGGTTCCTCATTGAGGGAGCTTCCTTTCAATGCCCCAACACCCTTCAAGGTTCAGGTAAATTTTGATATTCCCACATTTGAAGGCAAAATCAATGCTGATGTAGTGGAAAATTGGTTGGATCAACTGTCATCCTACTTCTCTATAAATAAGTTCACCAATGGAGAAAATATCACTTTTGCTCTTTTGAAATCATCATTACCCATGAAAAACTGGTGGGAAGTGTACAAAAAGAGGTTCAGTATAGATATCATTGGCCTTGGGGTGGAACCCACCTAGGATGATTTTATGAAAGTAGTAAAAGAAGAATACTATCCCATCGGTGCGTATGATGATCTGTACATATAGTGGCAACAACTTCACCAAGGCAAGGACCAATCTGTGCAAGATTAGATAGACACTTTTCATTCTTTATCTGCAAGACTGGGCATTAAAGAAAGTGAGAAACATAAAACTCTCAAATATTGTGGTGGACTACAATGGTACATCTGGGGGGAAATGGATCTCTTCAATTTGGAAACCATCGGTGAGGCATACAAGTTTGTAGTAAAGATTGAGAAGAAGCATGGAAGAATGGATATAAAGAATCAGTCTTTAAAATGGAAAAGTGATAAAGAAGGTCAAACACGAGGCCAAAATTGGAAGCAAAAGGAAGGAAAGACCAGGAAGTGGTGTGGTTATCACAAATCTGAAACTCACTCCAAAGAAGAATGTCAAGCTATCAAATCACTGATTTCTAAGTCACCATCCACAAAATATATTACTCTACCTCATATAGACCCTATAGTCAAAGAGGTTGAAGAATAAATTATAGATTATGATCTTGAAGCCATTTTAGCTTCATCACAGACACACAATGAGATGTTAGATGACAAGGAAAGGTTGTTTCACTCTAAGTTATGGGTGAAAGGTAAGCCTCTGCATTTCATTCTTGATAGCAGAAGTCAAAAGAATTTAATCTCTACTAATTTTGTGAAAAGCCTAAATCTATCCATGAAGCCTCACCTAAAACCATATAGTATTGGATGGTTGAGCCCAGGGAGAGACCTCTGTGTCACCCACCAATGTCTTCTCTCATATGCAATACAACCTTTCCAAGATGAGGTCTTATGTGATGTGATCAATCTAGATGTTTGTGATGTACTCTTTGGTCAACCATTCATGTATGATCAGTATGGTATATACGAATCAGGAACTAGACGGATCACTCTCACTCTTGGAACACAGTGCTACAGGGTACTAGAAGTACCACCTTCCACATCTATCTCTCTGCTTAGCGCCAAGAAATTTGTTTTCATGGTGGTCAAGCCACAGGAATCCAAAAGGGCCAATGTTACATCCCTAACAACACAACAACAGAAGCAAATAAATACCACGCTGAAGAAGTTCACAACCTTCCATCCATAGACTGATGGTCAGACAAAAATGGTGAACAATTAGGCCTTGTACAATTCAATAAACCGCAGTCCCTTCCAAGTGTGCATTGGGAATCAAATCAAGACACAACTATCACACCTGATGGGGAATGGTGACATAATGGGGACCACTTATTTTCAAGGAAGGAGGAATTATCTAGGCAACAATTCAAGGTGACCATTTGGTGACAGTAATTCCTTGAATTTTATATTGTTTTCATTTTGTATTGTCAGTGACAGTTTTGTCCTCGAGTGATTATGTCCTCAAGCGTTGTATTGTTTTAATGCCGGGACATATGTCCTCGAGCGTTGTATTGTTTTAATGTGAGCATTGTATGGTTTTAATGCTTGGATTTTAAATCGTCACCTATTAATTCCTCGAGCCACGCAATCTCTCGAGGTTGTTTTCAAAAATATGTATAAATGCATTGTAACTTGAAAGGGGAAGGTAGACATCTCTTCTCAGAGATAAGCATATGTTTTGGCAAGACATCTCTTTCTAGAGATAAGCCTATATTTTTATTTCGATCTGTAAGTAATACGACGTCTCTTCTCAAAGAATTCATTGTTATTGTGTTGTTTCTGTGCTATTGAAATCTTTGTCAACCAGAACTTCTGAGTTTTGGATCATGTGAAGAGAAGGAATATGAACCTCAAGAGGCAAAACAACCTCCATCCCATAGACCAAGGAAAAAGGCATAGCACCCATAGGGGTTTGAATGCTAGTATGGTAAGCCCATAAAGCAAAGGGAATGTGCATGTGCCAATCCTTGCCAATATCATTGACTACCTTCATGAGGATTTTGGTCAATGTTTTGTTAGAAGTTTTTGCCTATCCATTTACTTATGGATATTATGGTGATGAGAAGCTTAATTTGATTCCAAAGGTGTCACAAATATTTTGGATAGTCTTTTTTTTAAAATATTTATCATTATCTATTTTAATTTTATGGGGGACACCAAAATGATAGATGATATGATGGTTGATAAATTCAACAATTTTATCAGCCTTAGTGGAGATGAGAGGAATGGCCTCAACCCACTTGGTGAAGTATTTAGTGGCAGTAATGATAGAATGGTGATAGAGGGATGAATGAGGGTTAATCTCACTAATTAGATCCAAACCCCATTAGGAAAAGGCCAAGAAGTCTTTGGTGACTTGTAATGCATAACTTAGAACATGAAGGAGGTTAGCATGTTGTTGACATTTGATATAATCCTGAACATAATCACTACAGTCTTGATGGAGTGTTGGCCAATAATATCTAAGTCAAAGGATACACTTGGAAACTATGTGACCATTGAAATATCCACCACAAATCTCTTCATGGACTTCTTGAATAGTAAAGGGAGTCTTAGTACTAGTCAGACATCTAAGGAGGAGACCATCAAAACCTTGTTTGTAGAGAAGTCCCCCTAGCATAGTGTAATGAGCAACACATTTCATGAAGGCACGTCTCCCATTATTAGAGAGATTAGAAGGGGTAATAGAAAAGAAAAGGTAATCTATTAGTTGTTTTTACCATAAGTCATGTGGGTTGTATGTTATATTTATGATAAAAAGGATGTTAGTTGATACATAAGAGGGCAATGTTAAGTGATGCACAGTGACAAATTTTTGAGGAAGAGGGTGAAGAGGGTATGTGTGAAGAAAGTGAAGCCATTGTGTCAGAAAACTTATTTGTAAATCGAGGAATAATTTGTAAGTGATAGGAGTCAAATGATCCCAATAATGTATCTACATGATGTTTATATCACTACAAAATTTTGTTTTTGAATAGGTAGGAACCATTAACTTGATTAACCACTAGGTGAGAGTCACTGAAAATGGTTATTGATTTGATACCTAAGAAGATAGCCATTTGAATCCCTAAGATCAAAGCTTCATATTTGGCCATATTGTTAGTACATTCAAAATCTAGTTTAAATGGCAAAGGCATAGGCTCATCATCTAGAGGAATAAGAATGACCCCTACACCCCCACTATGTTGACATTTAGACCCAACAAATAAAATCATCATTTGATAGGAGATGTTATTGGTGGAGAGTGTTATGATGGATTCCTTAGGGAATTCAAGGTTTGAAGGTTGGTTTTTAGGTAAAGGGATGGTAGCTAATCGGTCAATGATCATTTACCCCTTGATAGACTTTTGTTGAATAAACTCTAAGTCAAATTTAGTAAGGAACATGAGCCATCGAGCTACAATTTGGTTGTGATATGGCTTAGAATGCATGTATTTGAGGGGATTTGTATGGATGACCACGTAGGTTTTGTGATTTAAGAGGTAATGGTAGAGCTTGGAAGCTGAAAAGACCAACATGAGGCAAAGATTTTTGGTATGGGTATATCAAGTCTCCTAATCAATAAGTGTGCAGCTTATGTATTAAACTGCCTATTCTCAATGGTGATCATCTCAATGTGTAATCATAACACCTAGAGAATGGTCTATTGTAGAGATGTAAAGGTAGAAAGGCTAATTTTCCTTAGGTGGAATAAGAACCAGTGGGGAAAGGAGATATCATTTGAGTGCATCAAAGGCTTCTTGAAAATCTATATTCTAATGTAAGGAGACATCTTTTTTGAGGAGATGGTGAAAGGGTTGGAAATGATTTGACAACTAAGAGATGAAGCAACTGATTGACTGAAGCTTGCCTTGCAAGCTATGGAGTTGTTTGATATTAGTAGGTGGAAGCATCTCTAGTATTTCTCAAACATTATCAAGATTGACTTAATACCACTGAGAGAAATGATAAATCCTATGAGCTTACCAAAAAAGACACCAAAGACACATTTCTTTGGGTTTAGTCAAATGTTATATTAGAGGAGATGAGTGAATATTATTTTGAGAATTTTCAAGTGATCTTGGCAAAGTTTAGACTTTCTAAGTAAGTCATCTATGTAGTCTTCCATAATTTTATGTAGGAGATCATGAAAGATGTAAGCCATGGCACGTTGGTAGGTGGCACTAGTTTTCTTCAAACTAAAAGGCATGACCTGATAATAGAAAGTCCCCCATGGGGTAATGAAAGTTGTCTTGTGTTGATACTTGGGAGAAACCAAGATTTGATTATATCTTGAGAACCTATCCATAAGTGATAGCATTTCATGGTTGTTTGTTATATCAATAAGCTGGTTGATACTTGGCAAAGGGAAGTCATCTTTTGGACAAGTGAGGTTTAAGTCACGATAGTTTGTACAAATGCAGATTCCTTCAATCACTTTTGTGACAAGAACAATATTAGAAACCCATTATAGGTAGTCAATGGGTTGGATAAAGTTAACAAAAAGGAGGCATTGGAGATATTCTTTGACAAGGAAAGAAATATGAGGATGTATTTTATGAATTTTCTGCTTAATAGGTTTAACATCTCAATTGGTGATAATGTTGTGGGTGATGATAGAGGGGTCGATACCAGGCATGCCATTATAAGACCAAGTGAATGTTTTTATATGGTTATTAAGAAATGTGGCATAATTATCTTACTCATAGGAATCCAAAAATTGGCTAATCTTGAGGATGTGGGGGTTATCATGAGAGGGAAAATTGATGTCAATGGTTGATTCATTTAACATAGCTTATATTTCAAATGGGAGTGATTGTTGGATATAAGAATCATTTGCACCCATCTATGTGAGAATAACATCATCATCTTGATATGGGATAATGTTAATAGTGGGAGATTCTTCATCAATAATTTCAATATGAATGAGAGGAAGGGACCTTGTTTCCTTACCCTAGCTATAGGTGAGAGGTCCCAAATGGATGACATTTATTGAAAAAAAAAATAGGAGGTATGGATACCTTTGATTTGGCAGGTGATGGTGGAGAAGAGGGTGGAGAAGGAGAAATTGACTCTTCAATAATTGGTACATGGGAAGTTTTGGTGAGTTTAGTTGGTTGATCATAACCCACTCCATGCCTCTTTTTGGCATTTTTAATAGTTTTGCTAGTGGGATATTCAATGGGCATATGAACTTCCTAATCGTAATGACCCAAACCAAATCCTTTCTAGGCACACCTATAAAGATAGGTGTGAGAAAAATTAGGCTCAATCAAGAAAGATAAGTCATAGGTAAATGGTTGTGGTGAAGAGGATGGATTGTCAATAGTGGGAGCCTAATCAATTCCTCCAATTATGAAATTAGTTCAAAGGTTATGGGGCCCATAAGGGATGACCATCCCAATATGAGGATCATAATTTGGTTGCATATAAAGCTTTCCATAATATTATGGAGTATGGAACATGTTGATCATCAAAAAATGATATTCTTTGAGTGATAAATGCTTGAAAGTTTACTCTATGGGATCTTTGTTAGGAATTTATGTTATCGGTATCTATGTAAACTAGGTAGTGGAGCTTGTGGAAGCTTCAAAAGTATCATGTAGAGAATATGATTTATTTAATGAAATGAGAACATCATTGGGACTATAAGTCATGTTGCATATTTTAAATGGACTTGGGTTGATGAGTATAACATGCACTTGCCCGTTATGCTCAAACTTGACATAGGAGTGCAAATTTGAGGGCACACATGCCATAGCATGTATTCAAGGTCATGCTATTAGAAATATCCTTATACAATATAGAAGATATCAAGAATTGTGTGGGGACCTACATAGATATGTAAGATAATAGTGCCCATTATAGTAGCTATGGTATCATTAAAGGAGTGGAGCATCACATTTGTTTAAGACATGAAATTATTAGGAAGAGCTAGCTATTTGTAGGCATGGGTGGAGGTAATATTAATACTAGTTTCCCCATCGATCATGAATCTTTTGACATTATTTTGATCAATATATGTGGTAATAAATAAGGCAAAATATTGATCTTTAGGGTGTTAAAGTGGAATTTTTGAATCACTAAAGGAAATTAGGGAGATGGAGTCAAAAGAGCTGACCAAAGATGCAAGAGGTTGGGGTTCATCAAGTTGTACCTCAACTAATTGCAAGGAATTAATCAAAGCTTGATAGTGTTGGGGTGAGTTTTGGATTAACTCATACAAGGACATTTTCATAGGAGTTTGGTGAATCTATTTCACCATCGAGCTTTGAATAAATTTTGAAGATGTTGGTTTTGGGATACCCAAGATGGAAATCTTAGGATTTAGAGGAGTGTCCTTGGAGAAGGGATGATCCCAAGGAAAAATTACCTTTTCCTTAACTTTATCCTTTTGATTTTGTGACTGCATGGGCATATTAACTATATTGATCTAAAACATAAGTGAAGGAGGTGGCAAAGAGGGTATGCCAACATCTTTGTGTTTAAATTTAGGTGGAATAGTATGAGGCATTGTGGATGATAGAGGTGGAATAGCAGGTAGGTTAATGGGAGTATCAAAAAAAAGAGTGTTGACATCAAAGTGTTGCTAAATGATTATTATGAGAGCTTTACAACTCTCAGTATCGTGTCTAAGTGAATGATGATATGCACACACTTATGTATCATTAAACCAAGATGGCTTCAATCCAAAAGGGATATAAGGCTTAGTGGAAGGAAGAGTTATTACAAAATATTGCAACAACTGACATAGGAAAAATCTCTAAAAACATATGAGTGGGCTAACATTTTTTGTGGTAATAAGAGTGGACACCTTATTTTGTTTAAGAGTCATAGGGGTGATTTTACATGGCACATTTTTAGGTGGTAATGGATTTACATGTTTTTATAACACTTTATTGGTATTAGGTATGATATTATTAGATGTGAAAGGCCTACCAGGTGGAAGAGGTAGTAGTGGAGGTAACTTAGCCTTTTGTTTTTCATAGATTGGCAATACTCCAACTAAAGTAGAGGGTTGAAGAGGGAAGGATCAGTGAGATATAGGAAGCTTAACATTTTTTTGTAGTTCAAGCCAAAAAATCCAAATTTTGGTTGGGGATTTAGATCTAATTTCACCTATTGATGAATTATATTAGAGACTATACATATGCCTAAAGACCTAATCTACTTTAATGTGGTAGATGCCTATGAGAGTGAGGGATCTGACATAGATGGATGAGCTTCTAGTGACTTCAGTGAAGAAGCTCTAAATTTGTCAAAGACCTTGGGGTTAAGAGTAGTGATAGGGTTGGTGGTAAAGGTTGACATTCATTGTGTATGATAAGGAGTTTTAAGTTGGTCCAAAAATACCGCATGATCTAGCTTTATGGAGTTAATAAATTCTAGACTTTTCACTAACCACAAGAAGGGTTTAGATGAAGTTGACGTAGGCCTTATGGTTGCTCCTTTATAAGGCTAAGGTGATTGAGAAAGAGGGAAATTATTGGTCTCTGTTACCTTAGGCCAAATATGAGAAAGAGATGTAACAGGGTCTTCTTCAATAGAGACAAGAGAAGAGACATGGTCTCCCATGGGTGGAGGAGAGGTAGGTGAAGAGGGTTACTTAAGGGGGTAGAGCATAGGTATAATTTATCCCTCAACATGTGTGTGAGGAATAGGTAAAGTATGATCCTCCATAGGTAAAATAAGTGGTTAAATTGGTGGAATTAGAGTAGGAATAATAGATCTCTCATCTAATGTAGGAGTAGATAATATTGACTCTTCTAGGTAAAAAGGTGGAGTGGATGGGGTACTACTTTCTATTAGTGGAGGAGAGGTAGGCATAGAGGGTTCCTCAAGAGGGTATAACATAGAAATTATGTTCCCCTCAACATGTGGTTGTAGAATGGGTAAGGCATGGCCTTCAAGTGGTAAGAGGATAGGTAACATTGGTGCAACAAGAACTAGCAATACAAGCTCATCTAGTGGTAAAAAGAGTGGTAAAGAAGGCTCTTCCTCATGTAGAATTAGAATGGGTGAAATAGGCTTTTCTACCTAAGGAGGAAGAATGGGAAAAATAAATTCCACTGACTGTGGGGGAGTAGGTAAAATGGGTGCCTCCTATTGTGGGAGAGGTTGAACTAGAGGTAAAGGAAAGACCATATTAACCATATGGATATTATGATCACATGAGTTATTCATGGTCTAAACAATATTTTGATTAGGTGAATGGTTAGGAAAAGGCTATTTAAACACATCCATATTTTGATTATTGGGTGCATTAGGGTTATCCAAGATGAGATCACCCCTATCAAGTATGTCTTGAATAATGTTCTTGAATGTTTTATAGTTATTCAAATTGTGGCCTTTGATTTAATGGTAGTCATAAAACTCATCCTCCTTATACCAAGTTGGAATGGGATGGGAGGGGTCAAAATATATAGGAGGCTTTATTTGAGGAAGGGTTATGGAACTTTGTTGCAATAGTTTTTCCAAAATGGAAGTATATGACACCCCAGTGGAAGTGTATTGTCTTTGTTCATACCGTTATTAGAATTGCTTGGTTAGATTTTAGGAATTTGAGGAATTAGGTTGGTTTGTGGTTATGGAAGAAGTTTATTTAACAACCACCACATTGGTAGAGCCTTTAGATTTTTGGTTAGAAGGAGAAGTTTTAGAAGAAGAGTCATTCGATTTGGAATTGGTGTTCTTACTGCACAACTTGACTCTACCTTTGTCTATAGCCTGAATCTCGAGTTTCTATGCCATTGCAAAGGCTTCATTAAATGTGTGGAAAGTTTGTACTTAGATTTTGGATGAAATATGCTTAACACATGCCCTCGAAAAGAGCTCAATAAGCTCAAGTTGGGGTAAGGAAAAGGAGATTTGATAGATTAAGCCTCTCTAATGAGTGACAAAATTTATGATAGACTCATCATCAAATTGTCTAATGGAATAAAGGTCTATAATATAAACCTTTTTAGAAATGTTAATAGAGAAATGGTCTATGAATATTTTTTCTAGTTGGGTAAATGAGAAAAGGGAGTGATGAGTTATAGAATTATACCAATCTAGGGTAGCACCCAAAATAGACATAGGGAAAGTGCGAAGTAATAATGCATCATCATGTCCTATTAAATACCAAGCATTCATAAATTCTCACAAATGTTGTTGTGGGTCCTCTTTACTCTAAAAAAGAGTAAATTTGGGGAGTTCTCATTGGCTTGGATAAGGGAAAATAGGCACAAAAGTATGGATAGGTTCATTACATATCTGATCATAAGATAACACATTCTTTAAACTCAAGATAGATGTTTATAAATTAGACATCTTGTCCATTAGCATCTTAATGAGGTCTCGAGGGGGATTGGTTTGGGAGATACCCCCTAAGTTATAGGGAACCTGATAGGAAGCAGAGGGAGCATATGACATAGCTTGTTGAGGTTGTGTTGGTGCAACATAGGGATAATGAGTCATAGGCTAGGGCAAAAAGAAAAGGGGTTTATCCTATTGGGTAGAGACTATGATTTGGTTGGATGTTGTTATTATAGGTTGGGTTATTGGCATGGATATACTAAGTGAATTTTGAGTCATGACTTAGGTAATTATAGGTATGAGAGTAGATGGAATAGGTACCACCAAATTATAAAATAGGGTGAGACTTGACTGAACTACTTATGGTTGTGAAAGTAGGGAAGTCATGCCAAGGTTTAGGTGGGATTGGGTAGTTGGTGACACTGAAATTTAGATATTATTTATGGTTGGGTTACTTGTTGAAGTAGTGGTTTGAGTAACCATGGGGAAAATAGTGGAGACAACTGAAACTAAATTTTTCTCCATTAGAGAAGTTGGCATACCATATAGTGGGTCACCCAAAGAATTGTGGGTTTGGCTCATGGCAAGGTAATGCTGAAGGGCTAACACATTGTGATAAAAAAATTTAGAAAAATCTTGAAATCCTTTAGGAATAATGGGAATTTGGTTGGGTCTAGGATTATGCTCTATATTTGAAGTATGCTCCATGATAGAACTAGTAACAAGAGGGAAAGGTGGAAGTGGTTTCCAACTTTCACAATCGATAAGAGTTTGGGCTTGGGCTCATGTCAATACTAGGCAAGAAGAAGTATAAAAAGTCTTAATACTCTATATTAGTGACAAAATAAGGAAAAACCAAGTTTAGGTGTAGGTAAGTAGGTTGTTTTATCTTTCTATTTTGAGTAAACTAAAATTACATAGTCATCAACATTAGTTGTTTGACTGATGTTGGTAGTTAAAGTCTACCGATGTCTGCGAGATTAACTAATGTCAGTAGTCTACAGTCTACCAACATCGATGGGACTAAGTGATGTCAGTCATTATGATATCCTGAGAGATGGAAAATACAATGTTTTAAAAACCCAAAGGCAGAATCTAGGTAAAATAGAGAATACAAGAGGTATATGTAAGGAGAATGAACACTCAAAAAACTTGATATAATAGGTTATACAACCTGAGTATTATAAATGGTGTTGATTTTGTAAATCAATGGGAAAATGTCCTTATCAAATCCAAAATATAAAAGGCAATAGAAAACCAAAAAAAGAACATATAACCACTAATTATTAACTCCTAGAGATTATTTTTAGTCTCATGTAGGCTTATGCCTTAATCAGATAGTGAGAAGAGAATTTGGTTACCAAAGGTACTAGAAAGCAACTAGAGCTAGTTTTAGGTTAGTTTTAGTGCTCAAGAGGAAAGATATGTTAGAATAGGTATGTGGCTTATTATAGGATATTTCTCCCCACACTTCATAGACCTAAAGCCAAGCTAGGCTACTTAGCCAAAATATACCCTCTTCCTAGAGTTTATTCTCTACCAGAGAATGGAGTGGGTTTTCCCCTTGGTGGTGAAATCCAAGTAAGATAGCTAGATAGGGTAAGGTGATCCACTAGGTGATGAAATATTGATGGTCCTTGTCTCAGGTGAGTTTATATTTTTGTTTTTGTGAGTGTGATTTGGTTGTGTAATGTAGGTGCACTATAATTCATTCATAATGCTTGTAATTAACTAGGTGAGCTAATATGCAACAAGCAAACAATGAAGTGCAGTAAGTTTTAAACCTAAACTCAAAATGTTTAGATTTGAATGAAAATAATGATGAAATAGGAGAAAAGAATGAAATTCACTATCCTAATGTGCATGTAAGAAAGAAATAAATAAGATATTCTCTTAACTTGTAATAAAAATGATAAGTTGCTTTTAGAGGCAAATAGAAAAGAAGAGTGGTAAGGAAGAAGAAATTTTAATTTATTGCCCTTAAATAGAAAATAAAATGTTGAATATTTCACTTTGAGGGAAAAAAGAAGGAGAAAGTGAAAGGAATGGTATTTTCAATATAATGCATCTATATGAATGCTTAAAATAAGAAATGAGAAAACTCCAGGGTGCCATCAGGCATACCAAAAATGTTTCACTAAATTTTTGATCTATTTGATGTTTAAGGAGAAATAGAGATGAAAGGTAGGGATTAGAGATTAGAGATAACCTAGATTGATTGTGTGCCATATCTATATGATGTTGAGCACTCCTCTTTGGCTGGGGAGGACTACTTGCAAATAAGAAAGTACTATCACCAAAAATATTTGTTAACAGATATATGAGTGGGCTGCCAAGTTATGCACTTGTTCTTAGAAGTGTTAAACTTATTTAGTGATGACAACCCACTTTTTGAAAAAAAATTGGTAATGAATAAAAAATGAAAGAAAGATTAAGATAGAGATTTTTTTATCATTCTTGCAGTCTGAGTGCAACAGAGAGTGACACAATGCAGGTAATGTGAGTTATTAATGTATTTATAGGTAGTTGAGGTAAATTCAAGGAGGTTAGTGTAAATTCATAGTCATAAACATCTATTAGGCCATTGATGTCGATAAGGATATATGTCTGATGTCAGTTATATGACTAACGTTAGTTATCTGATCAATGTTGGTAGGGGTAGCAAGTCTTAGGGGGTTGCAGGAGAGTTTTCTAAGCTAGGAGGTAGATGATGGTCAGGTTTATGAGATTAGGAAGAGTCTTAAGGGAGTGTGTAATACTCATATGGGTCTAAAAAAAAGGTTGGTATGTTTGGAGTAGATAAACATAGGTGAAGGAGTTTTACAAACCCTCCATAAGGAGAATCAGGATGTTTATGAAATAGTAAATAGTACAATGTAAAGTAATTGTAAAATGACTATTTAAAGGAATTACCAAAAAAATAAAGATATACTTAGCTGATGAAATGGATGAACTATGGGTGCTAATTAGATGGCTCTGGTGAGGTGTATTGAAGTAATAAGTGAATATAAAGATAAGAGTGTGCTGCCAGTTCAGAAGAATCCAAGCTCTATGCAGTATATCAATTCTTGATCTCGATTGATTTGTTTAGAGTAACAATAAGCTTGAATGTAGAAAGTTGAATGCCAAAAGCTTGTATGTGAATAATTAAGTTTTCTTAATTTTTGATGACCTAAACATTAGTTTAGAGTTTGGCTTAAGTAACTGACATTGGTGATCCCATTGATGTCAGTTGTGGGTTGACCAACATTGGTGGCATGAGAATAGGTAGAAGGGTTATTTTTAGCCTATTTTCTATTATTTCTCGTGCCAAGTGTGGTATCTATTAGGAAATGGTAGAAATGGGAGGTTAAGAAGGGCATAGTTGGTTAGGAATTTATTTTTTGGGTAAGAACAATTCAAGGGTAGTTAGGATTAGGGGACTAAGTCTTCAGGTGACTTAGAAGGTAAGAATTAGTCTTAGGATAAGGTGGCAAGCTAAGGTGGCATAAATAGTTTTTAATTAACTTAATTGAATATTTTAAATTAATTAAATGTGTGAGGGTTAAAAACATGGGTTAGGAAGGATAATTATTATTAAAAAGGGGCTCAAGGGGGGTTTTGACATAGGGAGTTACACATGTGTGATGTCATTTTAGTGTCTACAAGTAGCTTGGATAAAAGGGTAGCCAAGATTCAAGAAATCTTGAATAAAGGGTTGATGTTCATTTAGGTTTAAAAATAAGTTAGTTATGGTTAGATTAAAAATTGGGTTGATTGTGGTTTATTGAGATAGTTTAGAGGTTAGTTTGATTGGTTGGGGGAGATAAGATGGGTGGTTGATTTGGTTTATTGGTTGGGTTTGCTTGTTTGTTTGGTTTGTTTGGTAAGGTAAGGTGACAAAGATTTGACCCTATTCAAAAGGGAATGGAATCAAATACAATGTAATTAAATAGATGAAAATGAGAATATTATAGAGGAATTAAATGGGTTTGGTTTTATTTGAGGTTGGGTTTGGGTTGATTTGAGGTGAGGTTGGATTAGTTATAGGTGAAGTGTTTTGGATTGGCTCTACAAAAAGGGGAGGTGAAAGAGGTAGGTTGGGTTGGTTTGATGTTTGCTCCACTAAAAGGGGAAATTGAAGAGGTGGGTTGATTTCCATAATTTTGGTTTTAAAGGAAAGTTGAGAAGGTTCTGCTTGGCCAACAAGTGGATTGGTTAGGGTTGATTCTTCCTTAGTGATGATTTTAAAAAGAAGTTGAAAAGGATGCACTTGGTCAACAAGTGGATTGGTTGAGGTTTCAATTATGGTTTCTTTAATTATGGGTTCACTAAGGACCAAATCTAATGAAGGGGTCTCATTGTGTTGAGGGATTTATTCATGGGTTTACACAACCATAAGTGAATAAAGAGGTTAAATGATGGATTTCTTGACAATATTCAATGCTAGGTTGCATGGAACACAAAGAATATCCTTTGAAACCTTCTTTTGATCAATAAGGTTTTGGACAAACATCTTAAAAGACCCACATATATCTACCACATGTTTGTTTGTGTGATGATAAGAACAAAACTCATTCTCTATAAAAAAAATGGGCTTTGGAAGAGAATGATTTATGGATTTGATTGGAGGAAGTCTAATGACAGAAGCCTCCAAGATTTTGTCAAGGATTGAGGCATATGATTCCCCTAGTGGGGTACACTACCTAGAAAGAGGGTACACCCATGTCTCTTGGAGTTACGAGATAATTAGTTGGTTTGATAAAGTTGATTGGTTTGACATGGTTGATGAATTTGATAGGATAGGTATGTTTGATAAAATTAGTGGTTTTGAAAGGTTTGGTTGATAATTGTTGTTTTTATTTCGGGAGGTTGATAAGGTAGGTTGGTTTGAGAGTTTGGGTAAGGTTGATAATGTAGGTAAGGTTGATAAGGTAGGTTAGTTTGAGAAGTTGGGTAAGGTTGATAAGGTGGGTTGATAGTAATTGGTTGGATTTGATAAGGTAGGTAAAGTAGGTTGGTTTAAAAAATTTGGTTGATGGTTGAGGGGATAAACCAAGTCTTGATTTTGAGATAAATAGGGTTGCCACAAAGGGGGTTCAAATAATTTATATGATGGTTAGGGTAGATAATAAAAAGTTTGATAAGGTTGAGGAGGCTAATATGATGGTTGAGATAGGTAGTCCAAAGATTAGTGAGGTTGAGATAGATGAGGTTGAGGTAGGCTATGACATGGTCAAATAGGCATTGAAATTTTGTTGGTTGGTTATGATGATGATCAAATGTTTGTTGAGAGTTTATTAGTTGGTTGTAGTTGAGGTTGGGGTTATGGGCAAGGTTGGATTAGTTATAGGTGAGTTTGGGTTGATTATAGGGTTGATTGTAGGTGAGGTTGGGTTGGTTATAGGCAAGGTTGGGATGATTATAGGGTTGATTGTAGGTGATTTTGGGTTGGTTATAGGTGAGGTTGGGCTGATTATAGGTGAGGTTGGGTTGATTATAGTGTTTATTGTAGGTGAGGATGGGTTGATTTTGGGTAAGGTTGGGAGCACAAGTGGATCTTGATGTAAGTTAAATCTCTAAGGGAATAGGGTTGTCTTCTAGGAGTTTAACAAAGTTAGAATATCCAAGAGAAAATATATGAGTGCTCCCCATTAAACAAGGTAATGGAGATTAGGTGGGTGAAGGTAAAATGGTAGAAGATTTTTCCAAGGGGGTTAGATTTCTCACAACTCAAACAAAGAGAAGACAAGAAAAAATTCAAAGAAGATAAAACACACACTAAAGCATGTTAAATCCTAAGGTTCTTTTTGTCTATCTTGTGTATTACGCCTTAAGTTAGTATTATGTGACTCAACTTGGCTTGTAGAGCAGGTACTAAAAAATAAGTTTATGGTTGGTTTTAGCTTTTGTTAGGTGCTCAAATAGATCTATCTTATAAATCAATATGTCGTTTGATATTAGGGTCTACCCCCTCACTTCACACACCACAACGATAAGGGTGTTGGGTGCTTAGCTAAGATATACCGATTATTAGAGATTATACTCAACCAAAGAGATGATTTTGGGTTTTTCCCCTTGATAATGATGTCCAATTGGGATAGAAAATGGGTGAAGGTTACTAATAGGAGATGAAACCCTAGTTGAGCCTTATGTCAAGTGTTATGATGTTTGATTTGGTTTAAGTGGTTTGGTTTGTGTATGCAAAAAAGTGTGGCTATGATTGATTTACTTGATTAATTAAGCTATGTGAGATAATTATGCAAGTAAATAATGTATGAAAGGTTAATTTTAAACCCAAAATAAATTTTGATTTCATTTAAATGAGCATAAAATAAGAATAAAATCCACCTAGACATAGTTAGGTCCCATTGAGCATGCCATAATGTTTTCACTAAAAATTTACTTATATTCTTTAAGAAGAAAGAGTAAAACTTGAAAGAAGGGTAAGGTTAGAAAAACCTAGATTTGGTTTTTGCTTCATGATCCAAACGGTTGTAGATACTCCTGTTTATTTTGGGAGGAATGACTTACATATAAGAAATCACTCAAATAAATAGTGATTAGTTGCATAGGTGGGTGGATTGCCTAGCAAGCTAGATCCAAGAAGTACATAACTTATTTGGAGGCTATCAATCCACCTTTTAAGACAAGTTAGTGATAATAAAGTCACTGATAAAAGAGGTTGCATAACATAAATGAAATTAAGTAAGAAAAAGAAATAAATTATTTTCAAAATAAATGCTTATTTTAATAAAATAACATTAAAATAAATGATAAACTATCAAAATTAGGTTCAGGTATGGGCAAGGTATTATTTCTAGTCTGTGTAGTGATAGAGGTCAATAAAATAGGGGTTTGGTTGAGGTTAAGAGGTGGTATGAGCTTGATGTTTTGGTTATAATTGATCTACACATTGACCATCGATGATTGGATGTGATCATCAATGGTTAGGGTGGCCATTAGCATTCAGGGTGACCATCGATGGTCAGGGTGACTACTAATGATTAATGTGGGTTTAGACAAGTTATTGGTTTTGGCCAAAATAGGTTATGGGTTGGTTACATAAAGGTTATGTAGGTTTTTGGAGGTTGGTTAATGGTCATGAGGGAAAAATAGAACCTCAAAAGTATCAAGTGTAAATGTTTGGTACTCAAGTGGTTGAGAATGGTTAGAGGGTGTTATGGTGGAAGAGGTAATATATAGAGTTGTAGAACTATTGAAACTTAATAAATAAAACTTAAAACAAGAATAATATACTTACCTTGTAATTGATAGTTGATGGATTGAAGAAGTCTTAGAGTTAAGATGTTGGAATCTAGAAGAATACCTGCATAAGAATCTTTGATCTCTTTCCCAAGAAGTTTTGATGATGATTTGTTAATGTGGATCCCTTTCACCTCCTCCTCTCTTTCTATAGGAAGAAAAGGGAGGTGAAATAATTAGTTCAAAAAAAGGTTTAAAGTGGTTGTTTATTTTTATCACCAACATGCATTGATCTACATGTGGAATAGACAACTAAAAATAAAAAATAAAGTTTTTGTTGAGTTGGAGTTTAAGTGTTCAGGTGGTGAAAACCTGACCATCGGTGGTTAGGGTGACTATCAATGGTTAGTTTGAAGTTTAAGTTTTTTCAAGGGTAGGTTAGTTAATTAGTTTATCTAGTTAGCTAAGTTGACTAAAGTTTGTGGTCAAAAGGTTATGGGATAGTCTTAAGGGGGTCCAAGGGGTTAGTTCAACAACTAGAACCATTATGTGTGGTTTTATAGTGTCTACACCTGCACCAGATAATTTTGTAGCATTTAAGCAAGGGCGTGCTTCTTATAGTAAGAATATAAGAAAGACTAAAGGACCTATGACATTCCATATCAAGGCCCTTGTGGACATAGATAAATAGGCAGCCCTAACACCTATAATATAAAAAGAGACTGAAGAAGATAGGGTAGGGACTTATATCTTATGAATAAAGGAAGGATATGAGGAGTTTAACACTAAAAACATCTAGGAGGCCTTATAAAGTAGCATGGTTGTAGCACTAAAAATAACTAATGAAATGGAAAGCCTTATATCTAGTGTAACCCTAATAAATATCCCACCAAAGAAGATAAAACTGACATCCAAATATAAGGCATTCCCAGTAGCCCCTTATTCTACCTAGGAAAAAATGGTGGCCTATAATAAGATGGGACTCTATGAGGAACATATAAATATGGATTTGGCACTTAAATAAAAGTGAAAAATTGACCAAGAACAAAATAAGGTTGAGATATAAAAGAGGGCCCCAAAAGTATTATCAAGCATAGAAATAAAAGTGGAGGTGATCAAATAGGCACCAAGTGGCTCTAAGGCACACCCAAGTAGTGAATGGGTGTCTAAACCAAACAAAGGTGATGTTATCCCTTAGAAAAACAAAAGGATATAGTTGAGGAGCATTAGTATCAATAAGGTGACCCTATTCTTGAAGGTTTAAACCTTAAAATAAACATTGAGATGACCCAATATGAAGAAATGGACAAGGGGGAGAATTATAATGAATAAACTCCCAAGAACTAGACAATTGACTCCTCAGAGGAGCATACTGAAGAGTGCAATGATGAAAATGAATGGGAATAAGTGCACATGAAGGAGAAGGCCATCATCAAAAAGGGTGAAAAAGAGCTCAGCATCATATAAATAACATAGAAGGATTGGGAGGATGAGGATTTATACCTATACGAAGCTATCCCCCAAAAGCTACCATGCCAAAGATGTGCAAGAAACTTTATTTTGCATTGGAATATTACATAGATGAGCCCCAATTCAAGGTGCAAAAGTTTGAAACTTCAAGCCTAGAGGATATTTAGGAAATGCACAAATATCTCCTTGTTAACCCCCAAACCATGAACCCAATCTAATCTATAAGTGTGATAATAAAAATAGATATGGAAGTAATGTGCTAAAATGTCATAAATGATAACAAGGTGAGGAAACTGAAGAAACTCCTCAAAGAAGCAAAGGAGGAAACAAAAGACAACAAGTTCAAACTATAATAGTTTTGTAAGCATGTGGAGGTGGTTGAGCCATCTCTATTGATCAGTGTCAACATCTCAGACCTATTAGAGGTTGATAAAATTTGTGTATTAGTGGAGCAGATGCTCCCAAGACCCCATCATGATCTAGTGTAAGAAGAATAAGAGGAAGACCCCATCATCACAATAAATGAGTTATTAGATAAGCTATAAGAAGTGGAGGATATTTTTTCCAAGTTTAAGGAAGGAATAGATACAACAAATGCAAACTTTTTGAACTTCTCCAATTATGCCCTAGTGATAGATGCACACTTGAAGTAAACAAAAGATGAGGAGAAACTAATGAAAAATGTGTACTCCATAGGCAAGGTGAAAAGGTTGTAGATCATGGGAATCATAAATGAGTTGATCAATCAGGTCAAGTATCAGGATAGAACCCTGGAAGAACTCTTTCACACCCTACAAACTAAGACCTATGAGCAAGGGAGGATTTTGGATGGAAGTGTGGCAAAGGTGTAGGCCAACCCAAAAGCCTTTTAAAAGGAGTTAGATAAAACATATATACTTGCACTACCTATTAATTCAATTGAAAATAGAGCCATAAATTAGATTAAGTTATCCATAAAGGGATTTAAGGACTTCAACATAGAGCTCCAAGAGAATGTGCTTGATTTTTATGCTCCTAAAAGTTTGAGAACATAGTCCAAGGGTGGACTAGGGTTTTTTATGGGGTAATGTTAGGGCCATAAATTTGGTTTGATGGATTTTTCATGACAACTTAATATCCACCTTGGTGCATCTAGTTAATTTTGGCAAGCAGTTAGCCTAACAATTTTGATAGCTACTTGGAGGATATAGCAAAAAACATGCACCAGTTGGCTGGTAGCTAACCAACTCCTAGATAATCAAGACATCAACAAAGATGTTAATAAAGGTGGAAAGTGGAACATGGGAATCATGAGATCATGGAGATAATGGTTATGATGGTATAACTCTAGCTCAACACTCTCATGTAGCCTCCACCCTAGAAAAGATTCTCTTAAAGGCCTATATAAAGAGCTCAAGCTAGATATAGAAGATAACTGAGAGAATTACAATGAAGCTTTGGCAGAATGGTTTTGGAAGCATGCCCTATATATTTTTCTCTAGCAGCCATTAATGCCACTTATATCTTTGGCTAGGCTTGGATATAGAATGGAGGCCACCCTAGCTCCAATTATATGTGCCCAATTTTTCTTGTGAACTTATGGGATATGGATAGTATGATTTTAGATTTAAACTCTTATTATGGAATTTGAATAATTATTAATGGTGTTTATTTTTAATACATTTAGATTTGTTTTGGTTTACATGTTAGTAGTATTATTATGAGTTATAGGTGAATTTGTGTTATGTTGCCTTTTGGTTAATTATGTTGATATGAAGTTCATGTGTTTCACTGGTTCCACATTTTAATGGAGTCTATATTTTCCTGATGCAACATCATCCTACATATTAAATTGGTATAGATATGTACCCATGAACCCAACATTTATTTAATTTTCATCTATTAAGTATGGAGGATAACTTGAATCAAATTAGTCTTGTGACCCACTTAGAGTCTATATGACCCCAATCTTATCCCAAAATAGGACTTTGCCTATGGGTTTTTTGCTCTTCTAAGTTAACATTGCACTGCTTGATCCCCCCCCCCCCCATTTTAAGCCTTGCACCATGATTCAACTAGCCCAACATGGCCCCCAGTTCCTTCTCAGCTATGTTTCAAGTGAGCGCATAGGGCTTGTGACTTATGTGAATTAATGTTGATGCAACTGAGTGATTAAATGTTGAGCACAAAAAATTTATCCTATGTTTGTGCTTATTTGAAAAAAATCCCTACTAAACCCTAATAATTAAATACTCAATAATTAAACCAAAATCATTTTAAAAGTCAATCCACTTAAGTATCTCCTTTCCAAATTAGCTTTAACAAGGAGAATGGCTAAGTGGGTCCTGCACTTAATTGATTTTGATATAGATTATGTAAACCAAAAATATATCAAAGGAAAATTAATTAAAAATACCTTGTTATAAGCACCATTGATAGACATCAAACCTCTCATCATATATTTTCTAGATGAAGTTATCATTTCCTTGGATGAATCATTAGAGTGTAAATTATACTTTTATGGGTCTTTCACAAGTCATGAATTAGGGGTAGGTATTTATCTCATCACTCCACATGGTGATATCATTCTTTAAAAAAATTGTATAGGATTCCCATGTACCAATAACATAGTATAATATGAAGCTCTTGTGCTTGGCCTCAAGCTCGTAATTCAGTGGAATGTCTAGCATCTCCTAGTTTTTGGGTATTCTAGACTAATCATCAATAAAGTAACTAATGAATACCAAGTTAAATATGATAAGCTAATTTATTATAAATGGATGGTGGATAGTCTTAAATAATTATTTTAGTCTATAAAATTTGATAAATTTCCTCAATTTAATAATAGGGTAGTTGATGCTATG